>CAJUYI010001233.1:21558-61680 GCA_910591695.1 Galerucella pusilla
GGAAAGGAAAGGAAAGGAAAGGAAAGGAAAGGAAAGGAAAGGAAAGAAAAAAAACTTGATATACATAATTTTGTACTTTTTATCTTATTCCAGTGCTTCACCTATGCTTGACAGTTACCAAAAACGAGGACAGCTGTCAATTTTCCATCACCAAATGAAAGTTAAAGAACATACTAACTCTTCTAGGAAATTGAGCCGGTAATGTGGAAAACTCTTTTTATTAGTTCTACTTTTTCATCGTTATCACTTGAAGAAATAATGTTTCAATAATAATTGTGTTCTTTTCCACTACCTGAAATAAAGATTCTAACAAAACTTCTATAAAATAATGTGAAATGTGGGACGATTCGTCTTTCTTGCTGCATATACGATTTAGAGCCGGCTGCTTTTCTAGAACGATTTTCTACACTCGGCATGAGCACGTGGTGGAAATTAGTCAAGTTAGGTCGGCATTTGGGAATAATGGCCGCGACGACTGTCATACAGAAACGCATAAATAAGTAAATAGATGGTGGATGGAGTAGCAAGAAGTCGGGAGAGTTGGTAATGCGCGGCCGAGTTATGGCGTGGAAGGTTTCTCTCGACTACTGGAAATGACGAATGATTTTACGAACAGGGACGTATTAATCGACTTTTGTCTCTATTAATTAATAAGTATCCAATAATATCACATTTAGGACGGTCGATTAAGTTAACAGTTTCATTAAATTTATTCAATAATCTCGCAAATGTATTTCTGATATCCAACCAACAATATTATTTGTATTGGTTGTTTTTTTTGATAAAAATCATTCTTAAGCTCTACTTGAACTGAGTATTACCTCTGATAATTTGTACACAACTAATGATGTAGTTGATGGTTTTTGGTTAATTAATTAATTAATTAATCTCAATGCGCTCCTGTCTAGAATAGCTTCCTATTTGAGAATCTTAAACATAAAGCGACCAGTTAGGCAATTTCATTACTTCGAATGAATTCGTTTTCTTTGAATAAGACGAGAATTGGAATGTTAGGTCAGATAAAAAATGAAAACCTGACTATAACAATTTAATTAGATGAAAATTGGTGCAATTAATATACTTGAAAGGTTACATGGATGTTAAAAAATATTCTATGAATGTGTAATGAAACTAACATGAACAGAAAACAAGAATTCTAACCTATAACCTAACGTTTCAAGTGAGTTTATACTTTATATCCTTAGTATGGATTGAAAATAAGAAATGTAGATAAGTATACTGTTTTTATTTATTTATTGATACCAATAATATATGTCGCTGTCGTTCAATTTGAGTGGCCATCTTTCCCAAATATTCTGGGCAGATGGTCACCAGTCACCAAAATATTCGTTTGAACCAATTTTTTGTGTGTGTTTGGGAGCCGTTCTGATGCCGGGAGCACTGCAGCCTGTTTGCTTATTTTACTCTACCCCCACATTTATTCCACCCATCCAGTTATCCCCGTACCTTCGAGTAGACGATATAGGTCCATTGGATGTGTGCCATATACTTCGGGTGGCACATTGGCTTCTCCGAAGATTGTTTGTTTCCTCGAGTCCAGTGCCTCACAGTCAGATAAGATATGGGTTGCGGTCTCGGTCTCCATGCTACAAAGTTTGCAGCTGAGGTCTCCGTTATATAACCCTGTTTCATGCAGGTGATCTCGGGGTATGACCCATTAAATAACCTGTAGTAATTTTTAGCTTATTCCTACTAATATTCAGTAGTTCTTCGGCCCGTTTTACACATGTGTCACCTATGAAGGTTTAACTGTGTACCTACTTTGGAATGTTCCTCCACTGAAGTTTATGTTAGCTTTGTACCCATTTTTGTATTTGCCCTCGGACTACCTTCTTTGTGGTCCCAAGAGCTAGTTCTGGTCCAACATATGCTGTTGCTGAACCTCATCAGCTTGTTCATTTCCAGAAATACCGTTATGTCCCGACACCCACACTAATCTTTCTTTAATGTGGTCTGCTAGTTCATTCAGTTTTTTTCTGGCATTCTTCTACCAGTCTGGATGTTACCTTGCAGCTGTTTAAAGCTGCACGGGCTGCCTGGCTGTCAGTTAGTATGTTTATACTATGAGTGTCAGTCCTATATTTGTTAATTCTGACACATTCTAGGATAGCATAAAGCTCTGCCTGAAATACAGAGGTATATTCTCCTAGAGAAAATGAGCATCTTGTGTTTCTCATTACACTATACACACCTGCTCCTGTCCCTTCCCCAGACTGTGACCGTTATGTGTACCAGGTCTCTCCTCGGGGAAGCTTCAGTCTGCTTGGGTCTTGCCAGTCCTTTCTGTGAGGTATTTCTACCTCATAAATGGGACTGGGGAGGAGTTTAGTGGCCATATAGTCTGTTTCCATATCTAAAATGGCTCCACTTATGATGTCCTTAATGGATATGTGTCCTGATCTAACTATTTTGTTGCTCAGGATATTTTGCTGCCTAAATAACCCCATGTTTGCTTTCCCCAATGGAGGAAGGCCAAATAAGGCTTCTAGTGATGCCGTTGGCGTGCTTCTCATGCACCCTGCAATACTGAGACAAGCAAGTCTTGCACCTTGCCTAGTCTCATCATTGCGTTCTTTTGTGTCGTCTTTGTCCACCAGATCAAAGACGCATATGTTGAGGGTAGTCCACTGACCTTTAGATGACAGAGTCCAAGTTATTGGACTGATTTTGTGACTGAGCTGTACCAAAAAGTATATTAGAATATATAGTCCGGAACAAACAAAAAAAGCATAGGTCCTGAGTACGACCTAGGGTCAATAGAAACGTTTACGTTAAAGTGAACTTTCACATAATTAAAAAAATACGATGTAACCTGCCTGTCCTGGATCTACTGAGAACAAAAAAAACACAAACGTATAGTGTACTCCTTAGCTACACATAACCAACTTATTCGAATAACAGTAGAGATTGATTGTCATTGGATATAATGCCAACATCTGTGGTAATGAAATTAAAAAAGTCAAACACAAATGTTGTCATCAGGCAATTGATGGTGTCACTCTTCGTCTGGAAAGATAAAAGCTTTGGATGTAAAAATTCTGCCAACTGCGGATCTGTCTGGCAAGATGTAACTCTGCACAGTTATTAACTGCTTCATTACTCTGATTGTACAACTCTACCAACACAATTACAAAGGCCGGTGTTACTGTTTCTCCAAGTAAGTGAGACTGTGCCGGCGAAAATGGCCGGGGTAATAAAAATTCTCTCTGAATAATAGTTTGCTCTAATTAAGTTCCGGATAGAGGTTTACGCCAGCAGTGGTGAGCATACCGTTTATGTTCTAAGTATAATAAGAATTTCTACAAAGTTGGAAGCAAGAGAACGCATAAATTCTCGGTTTGGCTGGAAATAATTTTATGGGATTAACTACTTTATGGCTTAGGTCATTAGCGAATTACATAAATGGAAATAAAAAATGATATAAAGCTGAAGGGAACTTTGTAAGTGTAAAACTACTTTAAACTAACAAATGTTTTTTTGGGTACAATGTAACTTTATTCGATGTATTATTTTATGAGGTAAGCATTCATTGGAGAGTTTTATTAATTTGAAAGAGGTATGTATGTATTTTGGGGTGACATTCACTGAGACCTAAAATATCTATTGTGCCCCCTTACTTCTACTCAGTTTTTGAGGAGAGTCTCAGAAACTAGTAGTTCCTTCAATCCTATTTTTATTATTTTAGTTCCTATTCTATCCAGTAATCTCCTAGTTGCTGTGCTCTAGGATTCTGAAGTGCTGTGCAGTTGGAAAGTATGTGGATGGAGGTTTCTTCTTCCACTCCACAAAATCTGCATTCTTCTTTCTCCACTATTTTGAGCTTTTTCAGGTGCCCATTCAGGAGACAATGTCCCGTTAGGATCCCTGTTAAAACTCTTAGCGCAGTTTTACTTTGACTTATGCATTCTTTTGATCTCAACAGGTTGTAGTCACCCAGAAGAGTCTTTGATTGTATAAGCCCTACTACATCTTTCCAATGGTGAGATCTTCTCTTTTTCTCGACTTCACTTATTTCTCCCAATATTACATTGGGGCTGATTCCGCAAAAGGGTTCAGGCCCCCGTAAAGGTATTTCAGTCCCCCTCTTCGCTAGTTCATCTGCTATTTTATTTCCTTCTATTCCAGTTTGTCCTGAAATCCATAGTAAGATGTTTATATTGTTCTCGCCTAGTTCATTGAGTTTATCCAGGCATTCCCACACCATTTTGGAACAGATCACACAAGAGCTCAGTGCCTTAATGGCTGCTTGACTATCCGACATTGTGATAATCCTTTGTCTTCTGTATCCTTCATCAATATTGAACTGTGCGCACTTTCTTATTGCGTGGATTTCCGCTTGAAAGATACTTGGGGTTTTTCCCAAGCTTTCTGGCCCTTCCTGGCCCGAACACTCCTATCCCAGTTCCTTCTATTGCTTTTGAGCCGTCTGTGTACCATTGAATGGCATTATTTCCAAGTCTGGTAATGGTATTTGGATCCCATTCCCTCTTGTTGCTCAATTCCGTAACGAATTTCTTTGAAAAGTTATACTTTTTCATCATACCGTCTTGTGGCACGTCCCAGGTTGTCTGATTTCTAAGAAGTGAGGAGGTGGTTTTTTGGAACTTTAGTTCTTTACGTCAGGTTATGTTTGAGCGACCAGGGGTCGCGACGCAAAAGATCTGACCGATACGCGTTACGTTACGCTACGTTATGTTACGTTGCTTCGTTATGTGCCTTGATTCCGTGCTTGTGCTCTCTCCTTAGTCTCTCTCTCGTTTACGAAGCAGCGATTCATATGCTCTGGCCGGGATTAGAACCCGGGCCGCCCGCGTGGAATGCGAGCATTCTACCACTGAACCACCGATGCTATATTAAAATTCTATACAAAGCTGGTATTCGCAGTGCTGGTGATTTACTTGAATTTGTTCGGATAATTTTTTACTATTATTTCCTTATTTTTTTTTGCGCGTTTAAGGGGTCTAGCACATTTACTTTTCGAAATACAGGGTGTTGAAATTTTGAAAACTTGAATGTTTTAATTCGATAACTTTGAAATGGATCGATACATTGATTTGACATTTGGCAGTTTGTTTTTAAATGTAAAAGGGCATATTTTGAAAGAAATAGTAGTTTGTGCAACTAGTGTGGATATGGCCATATCGCACGAGGACGAAATTAGAGCACGACGCCGTAGGCGGAGTGCTCAATCGTTCAAGTGCGATATGGACAATCTACACGAGTCGAGCAGCATATTTTTTCTACGACCCACTTAAGAAAAAATCTAGAAAATAAAAATTTCTATAAACTGTAATATAACTTCAAATTAAAAATTTTACAATTCAATTTAATGTTTCCACCAATTTTGTGTAAACGTACAGTTCTTGAATGTCCAATTTGTATAATGCTACGGTTTCCTTTTTTAAATATACGTTGCTGTTATAAGTAGATGTTGCTAGTCGGACTCCCTCATGAAGGGTACTGTACCATTATCTATGATAATGAATATTCTGCTAAATATTTCAAACGTCTACCTGTTGTCGTTATTAATATCAAGCAGAATAATTATTTAAAAATAAAATTAACAATAAAAAAAATCATCACGGGGAATCGAACCCGGGTCTACCGCGTGAGAGTCTGGTGTGCTTACTACTCGGCCACCGAGGCTTTGCAAATTGTTTATCTATAACGTCAAATGTATCACATACTTTTTGCTTAAAAGGAACTAAAGTTCCTACCGTGTGTCCCGCGACACGTTCTACCTCTCTACTTAATCTGTATCTTGTTATTTCTGCAACGGTTTCCACCACCAGAGGTAGGTAATTATTATAACGCCTTTGAATATAACAGAACAGAGACTGTTTACTAAGAAGCAACAACTACTTCCCTGGCTATATGCCACGGAGGACATTCAATTACACTTAAAAGTTTAACGGGGTTGGTATATCTCCAAGATAGATCTAACCATTTCAGTTTTCAATTCGAAAGGACAATATTGCTTATAGACCGGTTTTGGCGTATTTGCGTAGATACCATCCGTTCATAAACACTAAGAGCAGAATTCTGGACTGGAGAAATCATTGATATGGCACACATACATTCGATACCAAATGTCAAAAGAGGAATTGACATAGAACTAATTATGATCACTGATCACAGATATATTTGTTAAATATTGGAAAAGAAAGAGAATGAGAATAACAGCATATGTGCATGATATAACTTACACCGTTAGGACAACTGAAGGATGTCCTCAACTTGGAGTACCCCCACTTCTATGGAACCTAATTGTAGATGAGTTGATCTGCAGGTTGAATGATCAAGGTATATGGACGCTGGGCTATGGGGACGACACCAATGGGAAATCTTCAGAGGTAACCATGAATGTTATGCAAGAAGCACTACAGGGAATGAAATTGCAGACTAGTTAGCTGAAGAAGGTTCTAAAGGAGCCTTCACAGGTCCGGAACCATTTTGTGGAATCACAAATAAGACAGAAAGTCGGGAACAGGTTAGTTAAGGAACACCAACTCAAATGGAGTCTGACACAAGGACACCTCCATACTGAATAAGGTAGGCAAGGAACTCACGTCTAGGCTGTTGAAGCTGGGTAAGAGAAATTTGAAGACAGTTACCGACCTGGTGACTGGACACTGTACCCCGAGGAAGCATCTGTACAGGATGGGCAAAGTTAGTAAGTCTATGTGCAGAAAATGTGAACTCTACGATGATTTGCTTCTGTGAGAGCTTTCAAGGACTCGGACGGAAGCATTTTGAAGTGGAAATTATACAAACATTACAACTACTGAAGATCTCTCCAGTTAAACTGGTGGCCTATACAGAAGACACGGAGCTTCTGGAATGGAAGTAGGTAGGTAACATGGTTAATGGTACAAAGATCCACTTTAAGTGCCTAGGCTGTTAAGCACAACCCAACTGTATGTATGAATGAATATATATAGTTTAATATACAAAGCAAAAGTATACAATATGTGTGTACTTCATGCTAAAGCTGGTCCTTTACCATCTGCAAATGCTTGTAGCTTAAATTCACCAATATGACTAAATTGTTAGTAAGTTCAGAGAATCCATTTTTTCCATTAATAATATTAAGGTAGTGTACCAGATCATTAATATAATGAACATTCTAGAAAAATTGTTAGAGGACGGTGGATAGGACATTGAAAAAACATATAATGTAATGACTCCGAGGAATCCATGTTATAGACAGAGCAATTTTTTGTGCTGTTAACTAATAATATAAAAGTTTCCTTCAAAATACAAATTGGAAATGTTTTGCTACAGGCTCTATGTTGCTCTATTATTCTGGTTATGGATGTGTGCAGGTATTTGAAAATAATTGTTATTTTCACCCAGTAACAATTTCTGCCCAAACATCAACAAGATATTGCAAATGTTTTTTTCTCATTCAGTGAGTATTCTCATTAGACCAATAACGGCAATTTTGACGATAAACATGACCGTGAAGTGTAAATGTGCTCTCATCGGAAAACAATACATCTTCTAATTGGATAACTGGATCACATGGTTGCCATCAATGATTTGTTCTCAAAAATACGTTCTCCTATCGAAATCATTTTCCATGAGCTCCTGAGTTGGAATCATTTTATTCGGATGCATCTTACTGTCATAAACTATGTCTAGAATTTTCTGAAGAATCCAAAAAATACATAATATACATGTGGTTGCATTTGGAATAAAAAAATTGATATTGGCCACTGTCATATGACTCCCTATATAATTTTTTTCAAATGCGTATGTTAAAATACGAATTGACGTGTCCAAGCGTTTTTCCCGACTCGATCCAACGTTGCCAAATTTAGTAGTAACATAACAATATTGAAGTAAATATGTAAATATCAGAAAATAAGAAATAGAAAACTAAAAAAACAAGAAACCACAGGCCAAAGCCCGGTTGATCAAAGTGTAAATATGTATAAAAATATCAGAAAATGAGAAATGGAAAACTAAAAAAAAAAACAAAAAAACCCAGGCCCAAACCCGGTTGATCAAAGTGTATCTATGTATAAAAATATCAGAAAATAAGAAATAAAAAACTAAACAAAAAACAAAAAAAACCAGTTTTAACCGGGTTTCAAACCTACGACTCTGAATGTATGCTTGGTACCCTACCAACTGTGCCAATCAGCTCACATTCAGTCAAATCGAATAGAAAGTTAAAGGCTGCTTGGACGCATGCGCACCTCAACTACTAAATTTGACGTGGTGGGAGGATTGGAGTCGAGAAAATAAACTCTCGTGAGTTTTTCTCAATGTGCTCTTATTTATTCGTTATCAAATTGATTCCAACTGGCTTTTCCACACTGTATATGGTATTCGAATGTGCTTAGAGCTGAAATCACAAATTTATGAAGTTTCAATGATTAGATATAAAGTATAAGGTTGAAACGGATCTCGTGACAAAATGTGTTGTTAACTAAATATTCATATCTTGCAGGAAATACCTACATATTAGTGGACATAAATACGATAAATGATAACATCCCAAAGGGCATTATGCTTGACACGTGGGTTTTTTATAATATACTTTTATTTAATTAGGTAATTCATTAGTATAAAATTAACAACAGCGTGGGCTATAATACGTCGTGATACCATAATTATAGATCCCAAGGGAACTATAGATAGTTCTAGATGTGAGTTTACTACCCAAAAAAATACAGTTGAAGGTGAAAGCCATAGCAAAGTGTAATTTGAAAGTTTTCAAAATATTTCATCCCAAAGCTGGTGGACTCCATTAAGAGAGTCGAACTAGTGAAAGTTTTCTGGTAAAAAGGCCACAATGAATATGGAAATGTCGACTTGAAATAGGCCAATAGCCAAGTCATAACATTTAATCTCATATCTACACCTGCAAGTTCAAGTTAACACATTATGAACAAAGTTCAATAAGGGCAATTTAGCACCATTTTTATGGCAATGCTGCACAATTTGTCAAATATTCACATGGAATGAAGTAGTTCAGGATTTTTTCTTATACAAAATGACAAATGATAAAAAAGGAAGACACACAAAATATCTATAAACATTTAAATCGTATCCATCTAAAGCTGCACACGCACACACGCACACCTTATTCGAAAATAAAATGACGAGATAAGAAATCCATCAACACCGTCAAAACTTTCCAATATCGAGTTTACGAATTTTCCTTTTTTTATGTGTATAGATGATACACCTACTTTACATAAACAGAGCCATCGAAAGCTAGGTTACCCACCCCACACGTATCACAACAACATGAATATCTGATCGCGACCCATTCTATTATTTATACGGCACAACCAACAGAGAATTTTTTATCCAAGGTGTTGAGGCATTGTTATGTTTTTTCAACGAAGAAGGGAGTCATGATGATCGGTAAGATATGCGAACTTTGAGATGCAATATTCAACTAAAATTGGATACAACGCGAAGTTTGAGTAGGTTTATTCTACTGCAATTTTACTTAAATATTCATTCAATGAAGAGATACACTAACATGTGAAACACTCACTACATGGAAATTGGGAAAGCTAAGAGAAATAGCTCTAGGAAATTATGGGAAGACATAAACACTACAATCTCTGTGGCAATGCTTCATACAGTCATGGCGAAAAGTCAACATAGATAATATGGCCTTGGAAAATACACATAGATTCGAAAGTTTTGCATCACCTTCTTCGGATGCGAAGGAATTTTTTTGCGCTAACAATTTTTTGTTGGCTTGTTTATCAATGTTTACCATTTCAATATGTTCCATACTTTTTGCAATATACAGATGTTTACAGTTTTTTTTGTGAGATAACATTTTTAGTGCGATCATTTTAACATTCAAGCTATTTGATTTTTTCGATTTCAAGTGCAAACATGAATCGTCAAGTCATAAGTGAGATTGTTCGTGCAAGAATAGTGGCTTTAGTTGAAGAAGGTCATTCTCAAAGGTTCGTGGCAAACAGAGTTGGCGTTTGGCAAAGTGATGTGTCTCGTGTATGGAACCGGTATCTCCAGACCAATTCTTTTCGTGATATACCTAGAAGCGGTAGAAGGCGTGTTACTAATCAGCGGCAGAACCGCTATATCCACTTAACTATCCGAAGAAACCCGACCATGGCAATACCAGCACTCCTAAGAGATTCGAGACATGCGTTGGGAGTTCAAGTATCGATCTCGACATTACGAAGACGAATACTTGCGACAGGTTTGAGGTGTCGCCGACCATTAAGAGTGCCCAGACTTCAACCTGAGCACAGAGTTCGCCGACTACAGTGGGCTCAAGAACACGCGGCATTGCCTGAAGAATTTTGGAATTCGGTGTTTTTTCCGACGAGACAAGGATTTGTTTCTTACAAGATAGCCATCGAATACGTGTGTGGCGGGATCCAACGAGAGTTGCTCAGCTTGCCCATGCTCGCCCGTGCCGCCCTTTAGAGGAGGAAGTGCTATGTTTTGGTCTGGTATCATGTTAAATGATCGCACAGAATTAATTCATGTGGAGGGAACGATGACTGGTGATAGGTATCTCAGAGAGATTCTACATCCTCTCGTGAGACTATGACGCGCAGCTGTTGGCAATTCCTTCGTTTTTATGGACGATAACGCCCGACCTCATCGGACCAGAGCTGTAAATGAGTATCTTGAAACTGAAGGGATCAATCGTTTGAACTGGCCTGCCCTATCTCCTGACATGAATCCCATAGAACATGCTTGGGACATGCTTGCCAGGACAGTGGCAGCACGCAGAAATCCACCCAGGAGTGTACAAGAGCTTGTTCATGCGGCCCAAGAAGAATGGCGAAATATTCCTCAACAGAATATCAATAATTTGGTGAACAGCATGGGCAGGCGACTTCAAGCTTGCATAAATTCTAGAGGTGGAAATACCCTTTATTAAAAGTTCTCATGCAGGTTCTCACTTAACCTTCTCTTTTGAAAGAATCAATTTATATTCAATTTATTTAATTTCCAAGAATACTTTTTATGTTTAAAGCAAGTTTATTATTGGATAATAAAAATTTTTGACAAATATACACGTTTTTTTTTATTGAAACTAATCATTTGATTAATCTCTGATCCATTTATAATGGACACATTTTTTTTTCGGAGATATAGGGTGATGCAAAACTTTTGAATCTATGTGTATATCGGAAATGAGGAGGTTTGAGTGCGTCTATTCCTAGAAACTCATTTTCTCAAAAACAAACCTCAATTTAAAAAAATTATCTTAATCAAACGATTTTTTCAAAAAATAACCATTTTTGAAGAAGTTTCAAATTTTTGGTGACCGGATTTTTTCGACTTTCAGTGTAATTTACACCGTTTATTTCGAATAACATTTTTTTAACTCTACCAACAATTTTTAAACTATATATATAGTTCAAAATTCCATTCTGCTTTCAACTTGACAGCTGTTTGTATGAGTTTGATAGCTCGAAATTTTTTGGACTGTTTTGGAATCAAAGAAGAAACCTAACCTAATCAAATGATGATTATTAAAAAAGAGGAAACATATCAATACACGAATTTTCTCAGTATCAATCTAGTCCAAGACCTTTTTTAAAAGAAACTCGTTATCAAAACCTAATTTAAACGAGTTTTCATCCCATTTTCTGCTTCCACAAGCTTTTAGATCGGGCGTAACCGTATCTTATTTATGTACCTTGACATTTTACGAAAAATGTAACCGTATAAAATACCAGACTATCTTCTCTTCCTACTGCTACGTATATATATGTGTGTGGGTATCTAAAAAAAGGGCATTTATCCGTATCATTTCTCATATCGTTCTGGTCCGAGCAGAAGGGATCAAACTTTTTTAAAAATACACTATAAAACATAATCCCAACGCGCCATACGTCAAAAATTTATTGCCCTCTTCATTCTTGTGACAAAAACGCAGCCGAAATTTATTTAGGAAAAAGACGGGATTTATGACGGGAGATACACAACACAGGATACAAAGAATATTATAAATATATATAATATACGCTCAGGTATATACTTTGTGACGATTTAGGTTTTGCAGCTTTAATACGTCGTTGAGTGCTATCGCTCCCGGGGAAGAAAATATTTTCTTTTACATTTCTCGAGTGAAATCCAGATAAAAAGTGAGAGAATTATAAAAGTAGTAGCACGTTTGAGGCACTCAGTGCCAACTGTAGAAGATGAACATACCTCTATACCAAGCAGAGAAGAAGTAAGACAATTACTGAAAGAAATGGAAAATAATAAAACTAGTGTTTAAAATAGAATAATTGCAAAGCAAATACAAGAAGGGGGTGAATTACTCGAGGAACAAATGTATCGTATAACAGCGCAGATCTGGCAAGAGGTGTTACCCAAACAATGAACAGAATCAATTATACCAATTTTTAATAAAGTAGACTGCATTGTCTTTTGTTTTTGTAATCGTCCTTTGTGGAATTCAAAAAAGTACAGAAAAATATGTTTTTCCATTCAAAAAAATAGCAGTGATGTTATGTAAGCGAAAGTGGTGACGTCTTTCGTACCTCCAATGACAGAGTCCGATGCGCAATTGTAAATAAAAATTGACCTGTTGGAATATCCTATAAAATATAGTTGTACGCCACTGACTGGCCGATAGGTTAGGCAATGCAGTTCTTGGTGGGGATGCATACCCAGATTTCGTGATGTGACCAGCCACTAAGCAGCAAATTGCAAAGTGTGATTTATGCCATCCATAAAAAATTTGTTGTAGTTAACTCCATGTATTTAGTATTGTTCTTTATTTAGTGTATGCTGGTAGTGCATTCATTAACGCACCCAGAAAATTGAGGCAGTAGTTTATAGTTCTCGTTATTTTACGAGACCGGAAATTATACCTAGAATAACTTTTGTTCCATCGAGATGGTTTGTATTTCGATTAATAGTATGTAATAGCATTGATTAACAATTTTTTACCTACGACCCCCCCTGTAATCAGTCAATAACACACAGTCGGTATCAATGTAATGACGTCTATTACGCACCGTAAAAAAAACGCACAGCTGTTAAGTAAATCGCACGGCTTCCCTAGCAACCTTAGCAACTGTCCATAGACGTCTTCATTTTATTCAAAATTTACTTTTTGAAAACATTCGATATGGCCAAGTTTAACTATGAAAAGCCCAAAGGGCTATGTATATGTGTATTGATTATAATTGAAAAATGGACTTTCGATTATCAACAATATATTAATAATGATTAAACGTTAGTTCTTTAATGTGCTTCCTTCATTGGTAATAGAGTAATAGAGATGGAGTTTACCAAGCACCTCTAATTATGTAACTGTTATTTCTTATGCTTCTTATAAAAAATACAAGTACAAGTAGGTCGTAGGTAAAGTATAGTACGTAACTCGTGTTGTAGAGCATTTTACCCACTCACGGAATGACGCACTCGCCGCTACGCGGCATTGTGCGTAACTTTTCCATTCGTGCGTAAAATGCTCCTTACCACACACGTTACGTAATATACTATTAAACAATGGTAATAGGTACATGTTACAAAAGTATATACGCATTATGACTGGTGCAAAGAAGCACTTTCCACGCAACAGATATCCGATAAACCAGCTAACAATAAATCATTTATTAATCCCTAACCACATGGCACATATACAGGGCGATTCATTACTAATTGGAAATAATTTAATAGTGGAATCCTGACTTCAAATTATGAAGATTCAACCCAAAACACCTAAATAAAATGTAGTTGCTTACTTAGTTACAGGGTGTTTTGTTTAAAAATTTAAAAACTATTTGTGCTCAGTACTTTAAAACCATTTAATTTATTCATTTTTTATTTGGCAGAAAGTGTGGACAGTGTACACCCCACTTAATTATATCAAACAAACGTTTCTGGCTACTACCAAAGGCGTACGACAGGGGCATGTGACAGGTTAATCGTTCCCAAATTCTACAACACTGGCGGAATAGAAATTTTAGCACAATTTTCCGATTTTCCAATACTTTTTACTTGGATAAAGTACTACATCGATGAGGAATACAACTATTAAATGAACAGATGATTCGAAAACAAATTGTGGTTCTGAAAATATAATCTGAATAAAATTAACTACAATATTAATAACATATCGGAAATATCAGAAACAACAGTACCTAAAAACCTTTTATAACAAATGTTCTATGTGACCTCCGTTTACTTCAATAAGCTTATTAATTCTTTGGCTAAATCATCTCCTAACCTTTAGAAATATGTTAGGTTGATTGGCAATAAAATTGGGCAAAATTGGGCAGCTTTATGCTTAACTTAGAATATCTCGAGAAATATTGACTTTATCGTTATGGAAAAAGAGTACTTCATTCACGTAAAAAGTATTGGAGAATCGAAAGATTGTGCTAAAATTTCTATTCCGCCAATGGTGTAGAATTTGGGAATGATTAACCTGTCACTTGCCTCTGGTAGTAGCCAGAAACGTTTGTTCAATAAAATTTAGTGGGGGGTACAGTGTCTACACTTTCTGCGAAATATAAAATGAATATGTAGAACAGTATATAAACATGACCTGTGCAAGCGTTTTGGTTTAATAGCTTTAGGCAGAAAAATATTGAATTCATTCCAACCAAAACGTACACATTGTATAGTACGTTTGATGTAGGATGATATATAAATATTTATACAAAAAAGGATTATTTATTATTAGTCGAGAGATAGTTCAGGACTTATATACAGGGTGGTTGCAGCAAGACAAAACTTGGATAAGTATTTAGTATCGAAAGAAACCGAAATCTGAGCTCTGTCACGAAGGAACGAAAATATACTTCAAAAGATTAAACAGCCAGAAGTCACATAGACTCATGAAGGAGATTTTCAAATCAGAAAAAAAATAGTAATCATTTACAAAAAAATCAAATAGTATTGCTGGATTTAAAATACGATCAAATATGTAGTAATTTAGTGAGGATCTATCGTTAAGCGCTGTTCGAACTACGTAACTGCAAACTATACCGGGTCCGAAGTCACAGTAATATGGAAGGAAATAATGAAGAAAGTGGATGTTTCATCAAACCAATGAATGCATGGAAAGTATGAAACTATAACTCTACCAATTGAGTCACTTAAAAATGACTGTGATGAATTATTCTTCAACGAACAGGAAAAACGATGGAGCAAGAAGATTGCATCATATAGTTTGAGCTCTATGGCCTAGGATAAACAAGGAAAAAAAACAAAAGAAAAAGGTAGAACGTGTCACGGGACACACGGTAGGAACTTTAGTTCCTTTTAAGCAAAAATTATGTAATACATTTGACGTTATAGATAAAAAATTTGCATATGCCTCGGTGGCCGAGTAGTAAGCAAACCAGACTCTCACGAGGTAGACCTGGGTTCAATTCCCCGTGAAGAAGTTTTTTTTTATTGTTAATTTCATTTTTAAATAATTATTCTGCTTGATATTAATAACGACAACAGGTAGACGTTTGAAATATTTGGCAGAATATTCATTATTATAGATAATGGATACCCTTCATGAGGGAGTCCGACTGGCAACATCTACTTATAACAGCATCGTATATTTAAAAAGGAAAACCGTAGCATTACACAAATTGGACATTCAAGAACTGTACGTTTACCACAAAAAAATGTGTGGAAACATAAAATTGAATTATTAAATTTTTAATTTGAACTTATATTACAGTTTATAGAAATTTTTATTTTCTAGATTTTTTCTTAAGTGAGTCGTAGAAAAAATATGCTGTTCGACTCGTGTGGATTGTCCATATCACAATTGAACGATTGAGCACTCCGCCTACGGCGTCGTGCTCAAACTTCGTCCTCGTGTGATATGGCAATCATATCCACACTAGTTGCACAAACTACTAATTCTTCCAAAATATGCCCTTTTACATTTAAAAACAACCTGCCAAATGTCAAATCAATTTATCCATCCATTTTAAAGTTATCGTATTAAAACTTTCAAGTTTTCAAAATTTCAATACCCTGTATTTCGAAAAGTAAATGTGCTAGACCCCTTAATCCTCATATCATGTTGTCCAATTTTACGAGAAGAATTTACATACAAACGTTGTAATTACCCTTAACGTTCGAGATGCTTATACCATTTTTTGCGCGATCGTATTGGAATAAATTCTGGATATAATAATTTGAATTTCTTCGAAATGAACAAAAAAAATCAATCGCGCAAAAAAAATTATGGAAATAATAGTAAAAATTTATCCGAACAAATTCAAGTAGATCACCAGCACTGCGAATACCAGCTTTGCATAGAATTTTAATATAGCATCGGTGGTTCGGTGGTAGAATGCTCGCCTTCCATGCGGGCGGCCCGGGTTCGAATCCCGGCCGGAGCATAATGAATCGCTGCTTCGTAAACGAGAGAGAGACTAAGGAAAGAGCACCCGAATCCCGGCCGGAGCATAATGAATCGCTGCTTCGTAAACGAGAGAGAGACTAAGGAAAGAGCACAAGCACGCAAGCAAGGCACATAACGAAGCAACGTAACGTAACGGTCAGATCTTTTGCGTCGCGACCCCTGGTCGCTCAAACATAACCTGACGTGAAGAACTGACGTAAAGAAGTTCCAAAAACTTCCTGGGAGAAAAGAACCTATACTAAACTGAACATCTGGTATATTCAGGTGAAATTGTACAGTAGAGGTGAATCTCCAGAAGTACAAAATTATGACATCTGCAAAAAATGTCACTGTTTGGCAATAAAATGAATCCGTTTCAACAATTTTGGATCAAGATATTTACATTAGGTGTGAGTCTATTGTATTTTCAGGACATTTCTATGATTATGTTGTATACTTTTTGTTTAGTTTTTATTGTATGAATTAATTTGGGTTAGGCGCAAGAGCAGATACATATACTGTTGTCATATAGTACCTAATGTGCAAACTAAATCTCTCCGAATGCTCATTTTACTAGTTAAGCAAGTTTATCTGAAGCTATGCGGCATCGGTAAGAGGCGAGGAAAAACATGGCGCCTATCTGTCAAACGTACAAATGACGTACGGTACCTGTTTTACCAAGTGAAACTGAAAATACATATGTCACTGACAATATCAACGCCACTGGATAAATCAATATCAGTCAATTGACGAAGTGAGAGGGAAGATCTCGCGCACGCGCTCGCTAATAAGAAGACAGCTTTCGATACAAATCACCAATTATGTAATTCGGAGGGTGTGGTCATTATGGTTTTCGTACAACGCTGCCAGAGCTTCAAAAAACCCATAACAAATTTGGAAAAGTGTTAATTTTTTAATATTCATAAATTGAAAAAATAATGTTAATGGAATAAATCCAAGGAAACAAGCACATTATAAAATTAACGTTCAATCATATTTTTAATATTGTTAATAATTAAAAAAGACCCATTTATAATTATTATCACTACATAGTTAGCACTTCAGCTTTTTCATAGTTGAAGGTGGCAAAGTCGAATGTTTTCGACTGCATTCCTTTCACGGTTTCAGATAAACTTGCCAAAGTATATGTATGTATTCAGGTTTGTAATTATATACCAAATAAAAACATTTATCACTATTAATATATTATTTCAGAGATGTATCAAGTTGAAAATATTGAATTCAAATACCATTTCAATACCTTACATACTCACCAATTATTTGGAAAATGTATATTTATATTGTCTTGATCACTGACCTGAAACAAAAAAAAGATTCATTGTTGGTAAATTCTACTGTGAAAGACTGGGACACCCAATTGCATGCAAAATTATAGTCCGCAATACTCTATACGGGTCCACAATATGGTGTGAGTGGTGAGTAGGTGGCGCGCGAGCTACTATTTACAAGAATCTCGGAGCTAGATTTCGGAATGGAATAAAATTTGGAAGCAGTGGTTTACAAAAATAATAAGACAAGAAATACAATAAATCGATTATTGATAATAACATTCTCAAGTAGTACAGAGCAGAAAGCAGAGAGCAGGACTAAAACGTTTCCTAAAATTCAGTTTCTCTCATCTTTTTGCACTTATTAGCTCGTGAGATTAAAAGACGGTAACATAAACACGTATGGCGGTAAAGCGAATGTCAGCGAGTATACGATTCACATAATGCATGGAAAGAGCAACCAATGGAATTGCAGCGCTACCTTTTGGGATCCTGAACAACTATACCTTCATGCAGTTTCCAGACTTTAGACAAAGAACACTTCTTATGCTCAAACTAAACTGATTTTCATAATATGCACTTGTGCTTCTCAGGGTTGTCTCATGTAGTGTGAAAAATACACCATTCTGTTTGAATTAAATGGTCCAGAAATATTTTCATATTGAAGATGAATTTTGTGTTTTGGCATAATTTGCTGGTAAATTATCCGTAAGAAATAAGTATAGAATAGTCCGTAAAATTATGTAGTTTGACATTTTGTATTACAAAAAAAGGCAAAAACTCAAAAATATCTTGGAATTTATTATATAAGAAAAATATTTCTTTGTCTCAACATGTCAAAATAAATGAATCACATGAGTCAGGAATATTTTTCATTATTTCTTGTGATTACTTTGCTCATGGATACTTGTCTTTCAATGTGTACTACAAACAATTCCATTTTTATTGTATCTTCCTGTAGGTACATAATCGCACATATTAATTCTTTTTTATTATCCACCGATCCAAAATAAAATTTTCTACCACAATTCATGAGGGAAACAACATTAATATTTCCATCGTCGGATGTTGAAAAGACGAAAAAACTATCATTCTAGCAAGCGAGTAAAACTGAACCTCAAAACGATCCTTTTCCAGTCCTAAATTCGCCCATCAGTGCGTATACCCAGAAAAAAACTACACCCGAGCGACTACAAAACCCCATTATGCAAATCTTTCGATCGTGATCGGTATACTATTAAAACCATATGCGTATGCTATTCTTTTTTAGTTACCTCCCGAAGTAGGAATTGGGGGTAAAGAGCGAAAAATACTTCCGACAGGATTGTAACAAGCTCAAAAATTTTAATCTACAACCAAATATTTCTTTGGAAAAAAAACACGATTTAACAAAATATTATCAACTTTTCGCAATACTTTCAGAAAGTGTTTGCTATAAATTAATATTTCAACTTCCAAAAACATAAGAGAGGCCGGTAAAAAAACATATGGTGATAACGAGGCGATATATCAAAAAAAGATCTAGTGGTGCTAAGGCAATTAAAGATGAGTAACTACAACCAACTGCGATGGAGAGAATACCAAAACCAGAGTGAGGTTTTAGCCTTAATGGGTATCCCACAAAGCTCACACTCGACTCACGACTTAACTGGAAACACCATATCCATGAACTCAAAGACATCTGTATAAAGAGACTAAATATACTTAAAACCCTCAGTCACTTTCACTGGGGTTCCGACGAAATCGTATTATTAAGAGTATACAGAGCTCTCATCCGCTCAAAGCTTGATTATGGCTGCTTAATTTACATGTCTGCCCCCAAATCTGTCACAGATTCACTGAACTCTGTACACAATATCGCTCTTCGCCTCTACCTTGGTGCCTTTCGCTCTAGCCCAGCTGATAGTCTCCACATTGAAGCTAACGAACTACCCCTACTCCTAAGACGCCAATCCCTACTCCTCTCATATGCTGTCTCAGTATACTCCAATCCTCTCAATCCTGTTCACCCGCTTATCATTTCAACGACTTATCCCCCTACTTACCCTCGAACAATTATGAAATCTATCCCCCAAATACTCACTCCTTTACTCAAAGATACCGACCTTTCTCTGACCTCCCCGCTCCCTCTACCTTCTTCTCCACCTTGGACCAAAAATATCCCTACAATCGATACCTCACTTACCATTTATAATAAGCATGAATCTCCCACTGCACTTATAAAGAAAGCATTCCTAGAGTTACTACAAAAAAAACCGTATGATTTAGTACTTTACACAGACGCTTCCAAAACTGACTCCGGTGTTGGTTGTGCAGTTTCCACGAAGCATAAACTCATAAGCTCCTTCACCCTACCTATAGTGTGTAGCATTCACACAGGCGAGCTACAAAGCATTTTTCAAGCTTTCAAAAGCATCCACCTACCCCACAAAAATATTGCAATATGCACAGACTCCCTTTCCTCCATTCAGTCAATCAAGTCAATCTTCACTGACCACCCAATTGTCCAGAATATACACGACATCTATCAAACTCTCGCTGCTCAAAATATAAGTCTCTCTCATCTGGCTTCCATCTCACATCGGCATTGATGGTAACGAAACTGCGGACCGCCACGCGAAAGATGCCACCACTAACAACGACCCAACACACATTGTCCAACTCGCAAGATTACACAAGATTCTTGGCGACATCTGTGGCGCAATAGCACGACAGCACTTCATGATATCCATCCATCCACTTCTCCTCTCTCCCTGAACTTCGTAACCCGGAGAGAGGCTACTACAACCGGAAGAATCCGAATCAGTCATACCAAACTCTCACACGGATATCTGATGTCTTCAGGAAATCGTCCCGTTTGCCATAGCTGTAACGATATTGTGACCGTTAAGCACATACTGACGGACTGCAAACAACTTGGTCTTAGGCACAACCTCAAGGAAATGCTCCACTGCCCTACCGAAATCAAGAAAGTCTTACAGTTCCTGAAAGCTACTAACCTATACTGTAAAATCTAATTTAAATATTTGTAATAATTATGTAAATATCTGTATTTATTTTTTCTGTGCCAATGACCAGCGCTGTCGAATTAAAAAATTAAAAAATAAAAGCTCACACTATCACATAGTTGTGAAATTAATATATACAGTCCTATTTATTGAAACTGGAGCATTTAAAAAAAATTGCGGGAAAGAAATTTTAATGACCGTATTGTCATAGACTACAATCCAAATTATTAAACACAATTTTACGTTACTTTCAGAAGCTATAATTCCAGCTCGGGTTGGGTTATCGGCTTGGAATTTTCACTGGGCAATATGTTTGAGTCCTAGGTTTTGTTTACCATGTTGTCATTTGAAAAATTTGTCTACATTCTACGTAAAAAATTAATGAAAGTACCACTTTTTCCAAATTCATGTTGTAATAACTTTGCCGTTAATAAAATTTTTTTTATAAAATTCTGCTAGTTTGCATCAGTGATTTTGAATCCAGTGGTATGGTTATATTTGAAAAAAAAATGCCTAATGTACTTTTGTCTTTTTTGGCAAAAAAAAAATTAACATAGAGGGCCTTGAAAATAGTAATTTAGCTATAAAAATTTGTGCCGAAATACTGTTTTTAATACTGAATTTAACAAAAAAAAAATTAAATGGAAATCGGTTGAGGAATGCGGATTTTACAGGGGGGGTTCCAAACAAAATGGGTCACACTATATATAAGGTTATATATTTCCGAGGGATTTGTAACCGCTTCAATGCAGCTCTCTGATTCGTACAGTGCGGTAAATCATTCTACTTTTCTTTTTTATCGTCTTATATATTCTGGTCCGTTTTCACATTTTCCGCAACTAATTTCCATTTTTTTCCATCTTTGATGATTTCAGCCCAGATCTGCATTTCCATCGCTCATAAATCAGTAATAATTTGGACCTCCCACATTATTTTTGGTCTCTGCTTCAGTCTAATTTCTGCTGATCTCCAGTTGCTCACCATATTAATTTTTGCATTCGGTTGTATTATTTTCCTTACCATCGTATTCTTTAAAACTTTCTGTAGCTCACATTAACTGCCTCGATAGTAGGTATATAATACTAAATTCATTAGTAGTCTAAGCTCATTGTATTGAAGGTTAGGGCAGGTTAGGAGCAACAATAATCATATTTTATTCCAAGCCCTTTGTCACTAATATACAATTTAGCTAATTAAGTAGGTATAAGATTCAGTTTGTATTATATTGTTTATAAATTTATTCCCAAATACGATCCTGTCTTCCGTGACTTTCTATTTTCTCGAAGAAAGGCGCTATGGCACACCGGCTGCGGCAAATTACAAACCAAAAATCACAATCGTATCGAGATTTTACTATATTGCTGCTTTTAGTAGGTAGGAATTGGTATAATGCCCGTTTATATTCTATATACCGACTATCGAAATGCTTTTTAAGTTTAGTCGTATGAATGACGAGTGTAAAATGAAGAAAGAATCGCTAACAAAACAACTGCTTATAATATAAACTTCGTAATATTCAATGAATCGTAAAATGTCTCTAAAAAGGGGTTTTGTTTGTAATAATAAATAAAACATTTATTTGAAAAAAGAGACATATCCAGTACTATTCAAAAGTCCCTCCCCCCTTCGTATCTTTTGAACGGCTACACTTACATTAATAAAATTTGGAGGGTGAAAATGAAGTGTTGCAAACTTCTCTACGAATGGTAACAGGTGACGTAATAGTAATAGATGACGTCACAGTGCCACTCTGGCCAATAATTTTAAATAGGACCTTATGGCAAGTGATATCTCGTTTGAAAGGCATTGATATAGGCTACATAGCCATATAAATTTTGTTTGGGTTCAAACTAATTTTGACGGATGAATAAATAAATACCAAAATTATTGAAATTATTTTTTTAAATTCAATTAATCAAATAATAACAATGGATTCTTATAGCAAGTGTTCGGAATGTGCTCCGTCTACTTCCTGACAGTAATACATCCTATTAGTAAACTCTTGTCGTACTCGTTCGAATGTGTCAGCTGAAATTGCATTGGATTCTTCAATAATTCTTTCTTTCAAAACGCCAATGCTATCTGGTGCCGTAGTATAAACCTTGGATTTCAAGTACCCCCATAGAAAAGAATCTAATAGTGTTAGATCTGGTGACCGAGGTGGCCATTCTATAGGACCTCGCCGGCCGATCCATCTACCTCGGTATTCTTCATCCAGGTAACGTCTTACTGCACCATGATAATGTGCAGAAGCAACATCTTGTTGAAATGTTATTTAAAGATTGCCGAATTCATCTGGATTATCTTCCAGAATTTCAAGAATTAACGGCTCAATTGCATTTTGTAACATCTCCAGATACATTTCACTGCTTAAATTTGAATTTAGGAAGACAGGACCAACTATGTGGTTTCCCAAAATACCTGCCCAAACATTGACTTTTTCTGGAAATTGGTTGTTCAAGGTATTATAAGATAGTAGTCAGCAAAAATTAAACAGAAAAGGAGAAGTTAAGGATTGATCGATAGTGAGTTGTTTGCATTTAGATTTGGTTTATGGAGAAAGACAATGGGTTTAATATATACAGGGTGTTTCCTAAGTAGGTAATCTAAAATATTGTAGTGGGCGCTTCGTCATTCCATTTCAAGACGAAAAGTTCGTATAAACATGTGTAATAAGTCTTGATGAGATACAGGGTGTTGAATTGTTTGTAATAAATGAGGTCTAACCGTAAGTAAAATTTATTTTTCCTGGATAGAAGTAATACAAAAAAACATGCTTTTTCCAGGTGGCCTCTCTCAAACCTAAACATCACCGCAAATAAGAAATTTTTATCATCATAATTTTGTTGTTAGCACCAGTTTTGCTCTCGTTTGTATTTAGCTAAAGCGATTCCAGCGTTTACTAATACTGAAATGGCTATTATGCACATTTTGTATGTATTAGCGAATGTCAACATAATATTATTTATTTGTTATGAACAAGCTGAATCATAGAATAACAAACGGTAACTACACATTTGAAGTGTACGTAGTGACGTATTTGCATTATAAGCTGCATAATTTCAGTGAATTTTTATTTCCATGTCTTTCTGTTAATCCTGTTTGCCCCTTATTTACACTGAGTTAATATAAAATATGGAACCCTCCAAAGTATCTCTTCAACGGTTTGATATTTATAAATGAAACTGCTCATTCCCTTCTAAGAAGATCCAAGGAATTCACAAATGCTATTAAATTTAATGTACCATGTACCAGGAAAGTCAAAAACTAGAAGTATTCTATACTAGGATTCATTTTTTTATGACGTCATTGTATGTTTGGTTGCCTGCACCACAGATGTGCGTTGGGTTGCCTGCATAAAATCGTGGAGTAATGTAGGTAAATCATGAATTAATGGGGGGTCATTAATATATGATTTTGTCTAATTTTGAGAACGTTGATAGCATATGTTAATACACGGTCGACGGAAATAGTTATTTAACCAACAAGTGCATTAATGAGGGCCATTAACAATGGAGAATTTAAGTTAATGTTCGAGATTGTTAATTGTCCTTTTAATACTAGTGTTAGTTACAAAGCTTTTCCGTTGAATGTATCAGTTGTATTCGTTTTTCTCAATATTTAAGAACTAAAAATATTTATTTTTTTCATACGTCAAAAATTAAAATGTATGTTTGGTTGCCTACACCACAGGTGTAGGTGTAACTACCAATATAAACATAAGATGTGCGTTGGGTTGCTTGCAGAAAATCGTTGAGTAATGTAGGTGAATCATGCATTATAATGGGTGTCATTAACGCATGATTTTGCTTCATTTTGAGAACGTTAATAGCATATTATGTTAATACACGGCCGACGGAAAAGTCTATTCACAGTTTGATTTATAATTTATTTCAATACTGACATGTGTTGTCATTCTATCAACATTTAATTAATCACGCTAAGCGATAACGACTTAGCGCTGAAACATTCAGATCAAAGAAATACACTTCCTTCACAGACAGTATGGTGAAAATAAAATGAGTAAATTCTTTATTTCGTAAGCCGAAGATTTAAAGGAAAAATCCCGAAACCCGACGATTTTCATTTCTAAACAGGCTATTGAAAAAAAGACCTTTCAAATGATGTATTAAAACACCCACATTTCCATTTAAAAATTTCAGCGATGACGTTAAAAATAAAAAGGAATCCTCATGAAAAGCCTGTTTAAAAATAAAAATCGACGGCTTCCAGGATTACGAAATAACGAATTTATTCCTTTCATTTACACCATACTGGATATTATTTTAAAAAATTGGGGTCAAGATTCGATAATTACCTATTAAATAAAATCGTTAATTAACAATTTTTATAACATAGCATTGAAAAATTGACCGTTTTCAAAAATTACAAGATTTACATCAGCAGGAATATAAGTTATCAATTATTTATACTTTTCATACCAATGATGTGAATCTTGTGAATTGTGAAGACAATAATTGTAAGGTTCACGTATCGGTGAATTTTTCGCCAAGAAATTATATAATACACTCATGCACTAACAAAAACTGAACTTCGATTATATCATCTGTAAGTAAAGCGTCTCCCGCACAAACTCGAATGCTTTTGTAAAATCCGCATTTTAAGCAGAATGTGAAAATGCGGAATGTTCCGCTTGACAGATTATACGTAGGGCCGTTGGAAAAATTATATCTGAAAAGTAAACAACCGATTCCGCACACAAAGAACCACTCCGTCTTGAAATTTTCTCTATTTACTTTTTCTAACGAAAATAAACAATATTTCGACAGAAGAGTTCTTTGCCAAAATATACCAACGCATGTGAGAAAATACTAATCTACGAGTAAGTTTAGAAATTTATTACCAGAGCTGAAAATTTTATATTGAATAATATTTTTTCAAGTTATTTATGTACAGAGTGAGTTTTAAGTACAGAACGCATTATTTACTCAATTATCTCGAATGATTTTTAATTATTTATTTGTTATAGGGTCACTTTTCTGGTGGTTGTTGTCAGATCATCCGTTTTTATGGAAAAACAATTTTTTTCTATTCTTATTTTAGCTTAAGTTGCCTCGACAGCGCTGGTCATTAGCACGAAAAAAATAGATAGATAGATAGATAAATAGATTTCACGATATAGATTTGTAGCTTCCAGGAACTGTAAGACTTTCTTGATTTCGGTAGGGCATTTCCTTGAGGTTGGGCCTCAGATCAAATTGTTGATAGGTAGCAGAAAATTGTTTGCAGTCCGTCAGTATGTGCTTAACGGTCACAATATCATTACAGCTATGGCAAAGGGGACGATTTTCTGAAGACATCAGATATCCGAGTGTGAGTTTGGTATGGCTGATTCGGATTCTTCTGATTATAGTAGCCTCTTGTAGTATCTTAAGCAACGAGAGTTTGATAGATGTCGTGTATGTTCTGGACAATTGGGTGGTCTGTGAATATTGACTTTATTGACTGAATAGAGGAAAGGGAGTCAGTGCATATTGCAATATTTTTGTGGGGTAGGTAGATGCTTTTGATACAATAATTTATATCCTCATAAAAATCTCATAGCAAGGTCTACATAAGTAAAAAAGTTTAACGAAATTGATGCTGCAAAAAAGAAGCAGGGAATAAATCTTTAGATATTTGTGTCGTGTTGAAAGAAGGTGTACATTTCAGTAAAACTTAGAAAACATAAAGAAGATGCGGTAACAGTAGATACTAGAAATGTTGCCCTTTTTATTAATACGAGGGTTGAATTTTAAGTGTTGCATATAACAACAACGTTGTCGCCTGTCAACAATGTCAAATGTCAAAATCAACTGTCATGTTTAGTTAACTTAACGCCAAAGAATTTAAACGTAGGCGGCTTAATCTTAGCAACGATGCAAGAGCAGGTACACCAACAATGGCAGTCACCCAGGAAAGGATACAGCTATAGCAACTGCGAAAGCCAGATTGAAAAGAAGGTAGTATTTTATAATTTTATTTAATCTTGGTGACCGTCATTTTGGAGATACATAATTTTTTTATTGGTTAACCATTTTACCTATTTAAAGCACGCATCAGCGTGTTTAAATCGAACTTTCTAAAACGAGCGTTTTTTGAAGTCACCATGGCAGGCAACATCAACAACTAGAGAAAAGCAGTCTAAATGACAATTTTTTCATTATTTATTCGACAGGAGTACTTTGTAACACCAAAACCTTCATTCGAACAATATTTAACAATTTCAATTATAATTATTATAAACGAAAATGGAAAGTAGGTACAGTTGGTATTGTTTGAGATATAACACTTCGATTTTTCAAATCGGAGGAAATGATATTTAAATTATTACTATTAACATTCTCAGCACTCAATCAGGTTGAACTTCCATCAAAATGCAAATTAGTTTATGTTTTCCTCATTTCCATGACAACGCAATTCAACCATTTCACATTATTAGTTATTATTTCCATTTCTTGTTGATGAAGTAATAATAGATACCAGTATTTATAATTTCAAAGTGCGCCAATAAAAAAAATATCGTAAAGTATCGTGGATAACTGGTCTCTAAAACACTTGCTCTATTTCGAAAAACCGCACGTGTTCTAAAGACCTCCATATTTTCCACTTATACTTTAATATACTATTTTCTAATATTTTATAGGTCGACATTCACGACGCTCTTTTACTTTTTTTAATTTGGTATTGGTAAAACCAAATTTAGGAGCAATTGGGGAAATATCATTTATTAAACAAGTATTAATTAATATTATTTCAAAATCCTCACTGAATCACTTAGCACTATTTTATTATTATAAACAATTAAACTACCAATGTATTATATGATATTCAGTTACTACTACCCTACCAACCCTTATAGCTAAAGACAATTGACAAAATTTGTGAAAGACTGAATATTTATCATAAATTTCAGTGGAATTTCAAATTTACATAAAATCTTCAAACCTCGTTTTATCGAATATAGAGACGCTTATGGATTGAAAATATGTAGAGGTCCCGAAGAGAGTGTAAAACTAGAAAACTTCACATATTGCATTTCCATACGGAAATTTTTCTGCTTTTTATCAGAGACCGTTCAGAATATTCTGAATCAGACGTGATTTGGGGTTTTCCCGAGACGTTAAGCTCTAAAAGAACATCGTACTCTGTGTGATGATTTGCAATGAAGACGACTGGCGCCTGAAAAGAGGCGTCTCGACGCGTCACCACATACCATACATCAGCGTTTCATCTCGAAATTGATGATATGAAGCAATATACACTCGACAAATATCAGGAAAAACGATGTCTTCACTGAATTTACAAGAAGAAAAATTATCTGCGTACCACCATAAGCGCTCTTAAAACAAAGGGATTGATTTGTGGAAAATTCCTACAAATGTTTCAGGGATAATATATTTAATTTAGATGACGTCGTTTGCGCAAAATGTATCAATTCTGGGTTCGTCGTTAAATTTCAATGAAATCGTAAATTGACAACGTAAAAAAGGGAATTGTGGGGAATATAAAATTTACAGTGAGGGAAATAAACCACCGCCAACTCAAGGTTACCTCGTTTTGCCGTTGGCAAAGCCAGTGACTGTAAAAACGACTACATGTAATGGAATTCGAATTCCTTCAGGCTAGTCGCCCAATGTTCACAGAACAGGACGATCCCGGTATAGATTTGTCAAATTAATAACCTTTCCGATCGTCCACTTCATTTTAAAGCACGTACTAATTGGCAGACAGTCTGAATCACAACTAAAGCCACATGATGCCAGTGGTTGGCACGACCCCTCTTTCCGTTCTCATTGGCTTCCTTTGAAGGAGACTGACAGCGGCGTAATGTGGACGCGTCTTTATAGCAGTTCTGGGTTCAGTCGTAAAATTTTTATGAATTTGTTAATCTTCAGTTACTTTTGTGATTACGGAATCGTAAAAATGATGGGATATTACTCGTATCCGACTATGTATTCGGTATACTTGCTCCATGACAAGTATCTTAAATGAGATTTTCTTTGAATATTTCGTTACATATATCTTCGTTGCAGCTTGCAAAACCTCAAGTGCCAAAGCTCCTAAATACCGAACTTAAGTTCTCATCAGAGGTGAAATATCTAGGTGTCAAATTTAACATTAGTTAACATGGAACTCTCAACTAGAAAACAGAGTAAAAAAAGCATACATTTCTTATGAACAATGTCACAGAACCATCGGCCGTACCTGGGCAATGTCACCCAAGGTTACTGCCTGGATCTACACTGCCATCATCAGACCTATGCTAACGTACGGCGCGATTGCCTGGAGAGTTAAAGCAAACTAGCTGACAGTCGTCCGTAAAATGGATCAAATTCAGAGAACAGCATGCCTCAATACAACAGGAGGCATGAGAACCACACCAACCAGAGCGATGGAGGTGATCCTTGGTCACACTCCCCTTGACATACACATCAAGGAGGTTATTTTGATGACCATGACACGCTTACGCTCCACCGGTATACAACCTGACGTAGGATCTAGTAGATTGGGACGTAACCTATGGAGTGAAGCACTCAATGAGGTCCCACTGCTGCAGGTAAATACGGACGCAATCTCACCACAATATGCCTTTCACAGACCCTACAAGGTTATCATTAAATATAACACACAAGACTCATCAGAAGAAGGCGCACTCCGCATCTTCAAGGATGGCTCTAAAACCAATATGGGCTCAGGATGTGGAATTTACTCCAGATCTCTGAATCTGAACATCAAATATGGGCTGAGAATGTGGAATTTACTCCAGATCTCTGAATCTGAACATCAAATGGGCGATGGGCTATAATGTCAGCGTTGCTCAAACAGAGCTCACTGCTATCTACATCGCCGCAAAAGAGATTACCAAAAGAAACACCACAGGTAATAAAATTCACATCATAACGGATAGTAGACAAGCACTACTAGCCCTGAACAGACCACGTATCACCTCAGGCCTAGTACTGGAGTGTCACCTGTCCTTGATCGAAGCCTGTAGCAACAACGAAGTCAATCTAGGCTGGATCAAGGGCCACAGTAAATCGAAAGGTAACCACATTGCCGACTCACTAGCCAGGAGAGCAGCCTCTCAAAAACTCTTGGGACCTGGCACTTTCATATTTGTCTGTCGGCGTCGGCTATGATTGATCTAATAAAGAAACACTCCCTTGATAAGTTTAAGGGTAGATGGGACGATGCAGAAGGTTGCAGGCTTGCCAAGGAACTGCTGCAGTATCCGGACAGCAAAGTAGCCAAAAAATACGTGACTATGAACAGACAGAACCTTCGGACAGCCACGGGTATTCTGACCGGTCACTGCCACCTACAGACTGGGTCTGTCTGACACTTCACTCTGTAGGGGTTGTGAACAGGAAGATGAGACTATCGAACACATTCTTTGTGAATGTCCGACACTCTCAATTTAGGTTTTCTATATTCGGCGAGTACAGGCTAACACAAGCCAGCATGAGGGAGCTTATTCCGGCGACGTTATCGCCTACTTCAAACAAGTAGGCTGGATGACGAGCCAGAAGAAAGTCTGAACCTCAGAAGGATGCACAATGGGCCAATTGTGGCCTAAGTGCTGTGGGGGTCACCCACCCTTCAAAATCCCACAGATACAGATACAGATCTTCGTTGCAGGTTTAGAAGAAAACTAGTTCAATTTTCAGTAGTAATAACCCAAGGGCATGGATAATTGTTCGAAAAAATTTTATGACAGATGTCGAAAGCTTGTTGCTTGGAAACAGACCGACGCCGTAGGCGGAGGTCTGTTGCCTATAAGCAACAAGCTTGAGAAAGTTGTCATAAAATTTTTGAGCATTTATCAATGTCCGAGGGTTATTCGGATAGAAAATTTTTTGTTTCAGTATTACAACCAAATCGTGACATTTCGAAATATTAAATATTCGAAACTTCAAAATCGAAATAAATCAATATGTATCCATAGCAACGTGTGAAAATTGCCCATGGTCTGTTTTCAGTGTAATGTTGACATGATTGGCTGAGATTGTTCATATGATATAAAATGAGGAAATTTTATTGGTTTTTGGAATTGTCAAAAAATTTTCAGTAGTAATAACCCAAGAAAGTTGATAATTGTTTGAAACAATTTTATAACAGATTTAGATCGAGAAAGCTGTTAAAAAAATATTGAGCATTTATCATTGTTCGAGAATTATTCCAACATTTTTGGCTAATTATAGAAAAAATACTGAGCTAAAACAATTTATGGTGCAATTTTTCAAATCATCTGACAGGGCAAACTTTGCTGTTTTTTTTTCTACTAAAAATTTGGTTCCAGTACACATTCTTGAACCACTCTGACAAGTCTTGGTGAAGTCAGGGTTATATACAACTTCAATCGTTGTTTAATTCGATACAAAAAAGACAGTTAAGCAAGCTGCAGCTTCCTCACCTCACCCTAAGTCTACAGAGGTAATGCGGTAGCATTTCAGATGCAGCCCCCAGGGGGTGTTTTCATTCAATAAATTTATTATTTCACTTATTTCTGTTGAACTTAATGCTGCCGAACTTAATGCTGCCGAACTTTGTTTGCTTTTACAGGGATCCGATTGCAGTTTTCGTCGTATAGAATCACAAGCAGCATTTTGTATGGGTCAATAATTCTTCCATTTCTTTATAATATTTTTCTTGTAGGGTTTTTCCTTAATAGTTTTGGCAGTAGCTACTTTAAACTCTTCACATTTTTTCGTTAGGATAGGTCTCATGTTGACAACCCAATCTTCCAAAATTGACGCCAATTATTACACTGTTCGATTTCCATCTAAATGATACTTTCTGCCATCTTAAGCGTCCACAAACACTTTCTACACAAAGTTTCTACTATAAACAGTATTTTTTGATATATTCGATCCTATAATATCATTAATATTCTCGTCAGTATTCTGACCAAATCGTGACATTTTGAAATATTAAATATTTGAAACGTTAAAATCGAAATTAATTAAAATATACGAAGCCACGTAATAGAGTGAAAGCATCCCACGGGATCTGTTTTCAATTGATTGTGTTCAATCAAATGACCTCAAATTAACTGATTTCTTTGGATTTCTACTAGAGCAAAAAGTGTTCAAGGAAATGTTCGATTGAGTCGATTGAAAATAAACCCACAATAATTTCACTTGCATGACCATTCTCGCGGTGTTTCTATGGTCCCTATTCAAAATGCAGGATAAGTAGTCGTATATTTCATCCGGTGGTCTCTTTCCTCTTACTTCACATGTATATTAAGCCAGTTAATTACACTAGTCGGTTTTCTGTGGTCGGTTGTGTGTAACTCACTACTGGCGAACGACGACATACGTAGGAATGGCGTTAAATTAGTTGAGCCCTTAATCCCATTCGATTAACCGAAAGGAGTAGGCTGAATTAAAAGCGAGGGAATAATAGGGTTGTACAAAGAAAGTAGCAGTACCCATTTAGATTCTTTGCGCGTGAATGAAACGAGACTATCGATTTCGTTATAAAAGTTTTCTTATAAATTGAATATAAATATGGAAGAAGAAATATCTAGTCAATGAATACGTGAAACAAGTAATTTTTGATAGTCTTCAAGAACAACATCGATTTTTATAATTTTTGGCGTGCTGCGCACTTTTTGGGTGAAGAAGAAACATTGAACTCGCGTTATCGTCAGGAGTTTCATACTATGCAACACATGATATAGGCGTATGATGAAATTTACCATGAGAGTACCATGCAATTTTTAAAAGGAAAACATTCATTTACAAAAATGTCTATCTAACATGAACGTAAGATAAAGTTTATGTAAGGGAATCATTAATTTGTAAAAATTTTCATGGGCGTACAATGGAAACTTTTGAGGGACTTAATTTATTTGGACAAATGTTCTTAAATCATTGGCGTATGACAGAATTTTTGGAAGAACATCCTCAGTAACATTACATAAAAATCCTCAACCAAAAAAGTTGTCAAAAATTTGAAATTAGTGCAGTTGAGAGTTGTTAAACTACATTCTAGGTGCAGCTCAAAGAAACAAACCAGATGACAAGATCTATATTACCTATATTTTTATTATATTCATAGCACAATTTCAAGTGAGAGACTCTAAAAACGGCAATAAACCATAGGCGGAATTCAGCCAGGATAAAATGAATAAATTGTATCTCAATTCTCAAAAAGTGAATAAATATGGATAATAAGTGGGATATTTCAACATGCAAACCTGAAATTTAAACATAAAAATAAATCTATAATAATTAATGTTGGAGTTGAAGATTCGTCAGATTCAGATGAAATCGAATTGTGATTAGGTACATCATCTGCCCTTTTTACGGCTACAATCCCAAGTAACAATGAACGCTGATTTATTGGACCTGTTTAGACAATAAGCTGATTGGTAGTTGATTGATGGTGTCAAAGACTGATTAAGCTACTAACTTGAATAAAGAGCTGAATAAGCGCCGAATCAGACAATATAGATGCTATAATACAGCAGCATCCATAAAGCTGAACTACATACTGAATAAGTGCCTCTTCAGCTAACTTAGTAGATATTGTTCAGCAATATGCTTATGTAGCTGAACTCGGGTTGAATAAGCATTTCTTCAGCTTACCTAATCCGATGTTGTTCAGCTATTTATTACCAGCTGAATATAGGCTGAAAAAGCGTTTTTTTGCTCATAAAATATTCCATTGTTCAGCTATTCAAAAATGGCTGAACATAAGCTGCTGAAGCGCTTTTACAGAAATCTGAACAGCTGTAGCTCAGCTATTCATAGTCAGCTTAATATGCACTGAATAAACCCTTCTTCAGTAAAGTTAAGAGCCACTGTTCAGCTTTTATTAACACAGACTGAAAAAGTTCTAGCTCGGCCAATTTTTAAAATATTGTTCAGATATACGTAGTCTGTGAACAAAAAATAGATACTTAAATATATACTACTTCAGCCATTCTCTGAAATGAGAATTTATGCATGCAGTCGTGTATATCATTCAGCGATTTCTAGGTTATGTTTTTGATTATGTCACTTGACTGGCAAATTTATAAAGCTTTCATTCATTACATCATTTGCATTTATAATATTGCTTGGTGCTGCTTGTGGAGGTTTATCAGGTTCTGGTGAATTTATGAAGACATCAGTTGCTCTAATAATGTTGTTTGGTCCTGCTGGTGGCCGTTCATCATAAGGTTCAATCAAGTTTAATTGAACGTTCGGTACTTATAATATACATGATATAAATATGTTTATGTAGCAGTGGAGCTTGGCATAACTTGGACTTTTTTTAATGGGGGCTCTTCATCACGTCTATTAAATTTTTCAAATATTAAATTAAAAGTTGATCTTCAATTAGTAAGTTTTTTTCAATAAACACAGAATCGCAGATATTTCTGTATCATGCCCTTATAGATTTTTTACTTCAATCCCACCTTCCTCGTGAGTTTTCAAATACATTTGATCAGGCTTACACAGGTTATAGGCGGGTGTTCACCACTATTGATCCATATAGATTTACAAATACCATTATTCGCATTTAGCATATGTTCGTTTGGCGCAGAGGCTAAAGATGAATCTATTGTTAACTGATAATCCACGGGTCCCAGCTTCAATCCCCACCGAAGGAGGGAAGAAAAAGAGGTAAGTAAATATATTTGTGTATTCAATTATATAATAGCATGTAACTGAGGTAGTTGAGATAAATAAATAATATGAAATTCTGAAATTAAAAAGATGTATAATTCATATTAATTTGTTTTTGCTTTGAAGGTGAACTGAACAAGGGCTGCATAGAAGCTTTGTCAGCAATTTAAATCAGTTACACTACACAATCTGCATAAAGGCAGAACTACAACGACCGAATAAGAGCTGAAGAAGCTATTCTTCAGTCATGACTGACAGCCATGATGTCCAGTAATAGCTGTTTAAATTCTCTACTTTTGGGTGAATAAGAGCTTAATAAGGGTTTGAGAAACATGTAGGTACTGTTTATTATGAAAATATTTGGAATATTTTTTCGTAAATTTGTGCATCACCCTGTATAATTGAAAACCATTATTAGAAATATTGAAAAGGGGTTTTATTTTCTTAATTACAACTCTTATAATGAAATATTTTCTGTCACCACTCTGCTTATTTTTTATACTCCTCTTTCTTTGACCCTGGGGTGACAATTTCTTTTATACTTTAAGAGGTCGTAAAAATTGACCTTATTGGGAGTTTTTGGTAGTTCTGCCCATAAGAACTTTTGTTCGCCATGTCAGGACGCAAAATTCACCAAAAATTTGTTTGTTTGTTCCCTGCAATGAACATTTTCCAGATCAATAATGATGAAATAAACATTACCATTAACTTCGTTCGCAGTCATTTATCGGTAAATAACGTTAATTACGTCGATGTTCATCAATGATAATATCCAATCATTGTAAACTGGCTACTTGCACCCTTTGAAAATGAATCGCTATATCGCATTTTTCAATTAAAACTCTGCAATATGCCATCATTTTAATTATTTCATTTTATTTCTAAACCAAACGGCGATGCAACGTTTACATAAACTTTAATAACAGTTTCCGCACAACTGCCCAGCCCAATTGAATGGAAATTTTCAGGTCACAGTGCAGATTTTTATTTTTTTCTAAATCGACTTTCATATGCTCGAATCATTTTCGGCGTTTATACGCGGCATGCTACTGAACGCTATTGCACCAAGTGAAATATTGTCCTTGGTCGAAATTTATATACAGATACGCCAAGTTAATTACATTTTTTACACAAAAATTCTCAATAGTGCAGTTTGACCGGAGTTAGAAAGCGTGAGAGAAGACATCACTATTGCTGGAAGAAAATTCAGCAGCTGGAAACATGCAATCAAGGATGGGTGGATATTGGAAGGAAAAAGATCGAAACTAGGACTACAGATAATTGGAAAATCTACAACTTTTCCTTGAGAAAAATTCTTATAACCTTGAAGTTGTCGAATACATGCGAAAAACAGATTTTTTAGTTCATAATTTTTTTGCCAATGAAAAATAAGTGGATATTTTTTGCCAAAACAGTTTGAAAGTTTTTGAAATTGTCATGTTTTTCGTCAAATATGCAAATTCAGGCTCCTGTAATAGAGTACATTGAGCTTAAGCGTGAATTCGGTTGCAAGTAAGAGAAACTCTCGTTAATTTTCGTATTTAGTGATTTATATTTAACATTTCTTGTCCTAGTATATAATGTTTTCCGGAGATACTTCATTTGTTAACAATTTTCCGTATATAATTGTCAATGTCCCCTGTAGCATACCTTAGCAAGTTTGGGTCTTGGGAAATACACTCATTCTACTTGTTTTTCACATTAAGCTCGATAGTGAAAACGACTTTCATTTGAAATAATGAAGCCCACACGTGTCATGGGCTACCGGTCTATAATTGGAATGTATAATACGCGAAACTTTGGTGAACTTTCTGATTGGACATGATAGAATCACAACATCTCAGCACGGTTTCATACCAGGTCGGTACGTAGTGACAAATATGTTGATATGATCATCGGTCCAAATTGTTATTTATGCGTCACTTTAAATCATGAATGTTAGTATTCCTTAATCTAAAAATGGAATGGTACGTAAATTTACAGTACAAAATAGTTCAAACTTATATCGTTATAAGATCCTACGACGAATTTTAATTCTCGCTTCTTCATGCGATATCAAAATGTCCTGTCAGTAAAATCCCGATTTCTTCAATTCCAAGAGAAATTGTTAAATTTCTGAAAACTATTACCAGTATACTGGACACTCCCTTAGAAAAATTCGGCCACTTTATTATATTAGCTAATACTGGAGTTGATGTCTTAGCTCTCAAGCGACATGGCGGATGGAAATGCAACTATTGCGGAAAGTTATGTAGCGGAGAGCGTCTACAATAAAAAGGAAGCTGCAAATAAAATTTTATACAATATAACGGAGCCAGAAGTCCCATGCATCAAGAGTGACAGAAAACTTGGTTATAGATAAAGAAATTACGTTTCACTCAATTTCGGAGAAAAACGAGAAAACATTTATCAAAATTTTGTGAATAATGTGGATAATTGTACGAGTACCTACTATTAATATTTATAGTGTAAAGTACCCAAGATATCGGCCAAAAAATTTTTTCAAGATGACGCCAGAAGCTCCACCAGAATCTGTCAGTGATTTGTGATTTTATACTCAGTAAGTGTTCCTAGATCCTACAAAAATAAAAAATTGGATTGAAAATTCAGGGGGAGGATAAATTCCATAATTTCTGGCCTGGGTGAGTGTTGATGATTGTTGGCTCACCCAGTGAGTTGTAAGAGTATCTGTGTTAGACTCCGTTTCACATAAGAATAAGCCACTTGAAGTTACAGTCGTATGCGCGAGCTTGTTGTCAAAACCAGCATCATATTGTAACATTGTGACATTCGACTTCGAATCAGTAGAGTACCGTTTTAAAATTTTGTAGGTTAACAGAAAATTAGAAATCTGTCGGATTCGACTGTGAATAGTTTTTTAGTTGGCATGGTTTTAGATGAAATAAAACGCAACACTCGCAGATAAAGGTTTTGAAATATTCAAATATTCGACATAACCTCAAATGTCAATAATAAAATTGCTTTCGGCATGAAACATCGCTTGCAACGCCAATGGCATGAAACGGTCGTTACGAGGCGACATAGATGACCAAGACCGCGAAAGTCAATTGGCAAACTTCACGTGGTTTCTTCTTATGTGAAACAAAGTATACTAAAATTATATTTCTTACAGTTAACTGGGTGAGCCAACAATTATCATCACTCACCAAAATATGCCAATATCTTTGGAATGGCAAGAGATATCAGTTCGATGTTTTGACAGGTTAATATGTCATCTAATTTGTCTTTTTGTAAGCTGGTAAAAATTATAGCATTCCGTTTGAAATTTCTCAGAAAAAATCATAAATTTTTTCTCGAATTTACCTTTGATGCTCTATTCATGACGTCTACATATATTTTTGAAAATCGGTTAATGCATAATTATGTAAGCTACAGGCCTTTCCATGTCAACAAAAGAATACTCCCCCCCCCCACTTCAGAATAGGTGATAATGAAAAGCAGTGTCTGAAGTTGATATTCTTTACCAACCTAAATTGGGAAATATTTTGTAAAAGATCCAATTGTATTTTGTAAGTGATAAATTGCGCCACCTAGCGAAAAACTATGAACCTAAAACCATTTTAATCATTTCTTTAAGGCCGATTTTCTCAAACTAGTTGTTTCACCCAAACTCTGGGAACTTGGTTTCGGTTTTCGAAATATGATACCTCGTTACCGTTATACTGAATCACCCGGTACAAGAATATGTGCTACTTTAGAGACAGTCGGTGATCGTCCATAATTGCACACCCGATACACACGATACGAAGTAAAACTGTTATGGTTCAAACTGCGGACATTTGGTTATATTAAACATTAATATGACTATTATGCACCAGTTGTCCAAATTTATAGCATTTATTTGGCTTTATTGTCAGTCGTAAAACCTCGTATAAATTCTCGTTAGAATCCGTTCATATTTTTGTAATTATTACCAATTAAAGCATTTATATGCCTGCGGTGGGTGGTTATATAAAATTTTATTTCCAGTTTCAATGGCTACTAGATTTTTATTACTTGCAAATAATCGTACATTGTTTTTTTATTGATTGAAATTTAATAGAGAATAACTATTGTTTTATTTTTACCCGAAATGGCAAAGCAATGATATTCTAACGTTTATGGGTATGCATTTTCCTTTTTTTAATTTGGATGCGAACCACTTTGAATATAGTATCGTATTCTTCTGAGAGAGCCTATTATCCATTTCGAAGATAAGTCTGCAACTGATCAGGCTGCTATTGGAGACGTGTTTTGCCACCTCATGTAGATAATGTTTTACCATCTCATGCATCATCGCAGAATCTTCATGTACCACTGTTCACTTTGCCCATCTTACAGATATGATTTCATGTGTGCTAGTCGGAATAATACATCGAAATAATAAATTGTGTCTCAAATGCGACAAAAGCTATTGAACTAGTCAGATCCAATCAACATTATGTGAAATTTTTGGGGTTTTTTCTTCCATTCTTAAAATGTTGTGTTTTCATATGTTTTTGATTTCTTCTGCTGTTATTACATTGTGCATGACATTTCGTATTTTGCAGTATGTGAGAAAATTACTTCAAATACTGGTGCCACTAAGTGAAAGTACGAGTGTAAATCTTTATTAATTTTCCGAACAGAATAGCTTAAAGCTGGGATTCCCAAAGTGGTCGATATCGGTTTCTCAGGGATCGACATAAACGGAAACTGATTTTGGGGGTCGACGAAGTCTAAAAATCGACCCCTATTAAATTAACACAAGTTCTTATTTAAAACTTTCAAGATAGGTTTAAGGATCTTTTAAATTTACAAATTCCTCAATGGATGATAAATCCGTATAATACCACAGCCATAGAAGAAGCCAATGTGAAAATGCGAGAAGAGTTGATTACCATCAGCACAGACGAAGAGCTCAAGCAGAAGTTCAACCAAGGCTATCAGAAGTTCTGGTTGTAACGCAACATTGAAACACAGTATCCTACATTGTGTGAACATTGCTGATAAATACCTTATCGCTTTTCCATCATCATACCTAGTTGAAAATAGCTTCAGTGTGGTAACAAACATTTTGGTGAAACAAAGAAACCTTTTGAAAATCAACGAACCAATATTGAACCGGATGTAGCTAGATTGGTAGTCACCAGGTTCATCCATCACTCTGAATGTTTTATTTTTTCTTAGCTAATTAATGTTTTTTTTATAATTTCCTACCTACTTAATATTCTCTGAGTACTGAATTTGTAATAATCATTATAAATTAAACTTGATACTTACTGAATTGTATGTCTTTTTATTTTGTTTTGTTAAATTTTGAGAGAAAATGCACTTAACCAAGTGCAAAGTTTTCCAATTGGTACCTTAGTACCTAGGTATTTTGTATCAATAGGAAAAAATTAAAGACAGGCCCCCTTATTCATAATAGTCTGCTAACTTAAAACATTGCTAATTCTCACTCTGTCTTCTTTTATTGACCCAAGTCAGAATGAAAAATAACACTCTCTAGCAGTTTAGTTAGTGGACCATTATGAATAAGGGTTTTGATCTTAAAGGTAGGTAATTTGGCCATAAGAGTCTGAGGTAACAGTTCATTCTGGAAAAGGGGTCACTTGTCCAAAATAGTTTGGGGATCCCTGGCTTAAAGCCTGTTCAACTATCCTAATCAAATCTTAATTTTGAAATAATGGTTGTCGTAAGTGCTGAAACTTTTTTAAATGAGACCCCCTATTTCCTTTAGTTTGATATACTATTTATATTGCTGTATTTTATCAACTCAATAAATTTTTAACAATTTCTTCTTGTTTTTTCACACAAACCACAATAATGTTTTTTATTTTTTTATTTCGACGTTTCGGTAG
>CAJUYI010001234.1:3433-21659 GCA_910591695.1 Galerucella pusilla
CGATTATACAGGGTTTATTAAAATTGATAAATAATTTAGAATATAGTGTTTGCCAAAACTTATTATAAAGAATGTTATTTATTTTTATTAATATTATCAGTTTTGCATGTTTTAATTTGACTTATTTATTAGTTTATTTCTATTATTTATTTTATTGTGATGAATTCATTTAACTAAGTAACCAAATAACAGAGTTGGTCGTATTGCCTTATGATTATTTTTAAATGATTTATTTTGGGTATGTTCATACCATAACAATATATATATATATATATATATATATATACATGGTTATAACCCTTTCAACAGAAGGGAGCGAAACGAAAAACGATGTTTAAAAATACTTTAAGATGTAGCCAGTCAAACAAAGAATTAAAAAAAAACTTAACATTATTTCTTTTACTTGAAAAATTGCTTTAATGCGTGGCACTCAATATTTTTGGCCTTTGGCGGCGCCTTCAATAAAGCTTTCTCCTCCTGAACCTATCAGATGAAAAAAATCAAACCCCCCCCATGAAAAAGCTATAATAGCTACGTGACTGATTAACAACCGCCCCCTGTATAAACTGTATAAACATAAATAATATTCGAGAATACCCCTTATTACCCTTTTTCATAATGCCCAAATCAAATTTTGATAGATTCAGGTGGATCTAATACTATTCTCTCTCCAAAAGCCGCTGTAATGCCCCTCGTATAATGTATTAGGTCATTGACGAAATAGCTTAATTAATACTTTCATAAATATGTCTATCAGCAATGATATAAAAGTATTAGTAAGCTTAAATAAAAATATAAACATAGTTTTGGACATTTTGATGAGACGGGTACAAATATATTTATAATTAGATTAATAGAAAACTTCAATGAGGTCGGTTCTATACCGATGAAAGTTCAATGTCATTTGTACAGATAAATTATTTAGTTGTTGAATAAAAATATAAGTGACTATTAATAAGTGTTTTATACCAACGACCTGTCAACCCTTACACCGCAAAATATTTTGGCAAATCCCATATTTTTTTGATGAGTCTGCTATTCGGACAGACCATTTAAATACGAAAGGAAAAGAAAAAATTAAAAATTTGTGTAAAAAATTTAAGGATTTATTTTATAACGACAAATCGAAACTGACTTTTACTTCTGCTATTAAACAAGAAATTAAAACACGAAACGAAAACCCTATTTATGTCAGAAGTTACAGACACCCCAAAATAATGCAAGAAGAAATTGTTAAACAAGTAAACAAGCTTTTAGATAACAATATTATAAGACCCTCTACATCCCCGTATTCCGCCCCCGTGTGGATTGTCCCAAAAAAGGCCGATGCTTCCAGTCAGAAAAAATTCCGAATTCCTAAGGAAACCTAACGAAAATACCATAAACGATAGATATCCGATACCCAAAATTGATGGAATCTTAGACAATTTAGGTAAAGCCACTTACTTTACAACTCTAGATTTAGCCCTAGGATTTCATCAAATCGAACTTCATCCAAATTCTATCGAAAAAACAGCTTTTACTGTACCACATGGTCATTTCGAATATACGAAACTTCCTATGGGACTAAAAAATAGCCCAGCAACATTTGAAAGATTAATGGACAACATTTTAAGGCTCTTCTTATATAAATCCTGTTTTGTGTATATGGACGATGTAATCATCTTCTCAAAATCTCTTCATGAACACATTGTTCATATTGCCGCTATCTTTGATGTTTTAAGAAAAAATAATCTCAAAATTCAATTAGACAAATCTGAGTTTCTTGAAAAAGAAGTCTCTTTTCTTGACCACGTAGTGACCGTCGATGGTATCAAACCGAATCCTTGTAAGATAGAAGCTATCCAAAAATTTCCTTCGCCGAAAACATGAAAACAAATTAAATCATTTCTAGGACTTATAGGATACTATCAAAGATTCATCCCAAATTTCGCCAAAGTCACATCCCCATTTTCTAGATGCACTCGAAAAGGAACAATAATCGACCCCACTAATCCTAAATATTTAGAATGTTTCGAAAAATGCAAACAATTATGGATTAACGCCCCCATCCTTCAATATCCCGATTTTTCAAAACCGTTTGTACTAACCACAGATGCCTCGAATGTAGCTATTGGTTCTGTACTTTCTCAAAATAATCACCCAATTGCTTATTATTCTAGGACCTTGAATTCCGCAGAGCAAAATTACTCCACAATTGAAAAATAATTATTAGCTATTGTCGACTCTTGTAAACATTTTCGTCCCTATTTATACGGACAAAAATTTCTTATCGAAACAGATCACAACCCCCTTGTTTGGATCTATAAAATAAAAAACCCCACTTCCAGGTTAGCACGCTGGAGACTTAAATTAGATGATTATAATTTTGAGGTTAAATATAAGGAAGGTAATGAAAACCAAGTAGCCGATTGTCTTTCTAGAATTAACATAAATGCCCTTACGAACAATTCAAATTGTGCTGAACCTCCAGATTTAAATGATGTATTTGACGTGGACGAATTTCTTGAAAATTTTGATGAAAATCAATCATCTGGCAATACACAACACACTGCAGTTGGAAACCCAATCACAGGAATTCTTATCTCCGAAGAACCCATTAATTTATCGACAAATCAATTAATATTTATCACTGAATCGGAAAATTATTAACTTATGAGAAAATTTTTAATAAACATTGATACACGATACATTTAACTTATGAAAATTGGAAATCTGAAATACTAGACGTTTTCAAAGAAATTCTACGACCAAATCAAAAGTTTTCGATGAAAATAGACCAAGATTACAGACCTTACATTTGCAATTACTTTAGAGAAAACTTAGACTCGACTGTTTAAGATATCTTTTGTACAACAATGTTACAGGACATTGAATACGAACAAAGACAAACAGAATGCGTTAAAAAATACCATTCCGAAAATCATAATGGAATAGTAGAAACCTACAAACATTCAAGACATCAATTTTACTGGCCTTCCATGCAAACAACTATCTCTAACTTTATTAATCAATGTGAAATTTGCCTAAAAAACAAATACGAAAGACACCCCTATAAACTTCCCCAACTAGGACCACTCCTTGGTCAAAAACCTTTCGATATTTTGCACATAGATTTATTTCATTGTAATAAAAACTTATATTTGACAATTTTGGACTCATTTTCGAAATATGGACAATGTTATAAAATACCCGATAAAACGTCAATCTTAATATTAAGTAAATTACGACATTATTTTGCACATCATAATTATCCCAAGATTATCCGACAGTGGTACTGAGTTTAGCTCATCCATAATTGAAGAATTCATGAAAATGCATAAAATTGAAATGCATTATACAACAGTAAGGCTGCTTTTATGCACGCGTTTTTTGTCGCCTTTCGCGTGGCCACAAAATACGCGGCGTTCTCCAAACGAATTGCTTTGTATGTACCATTTTATGCATCAACGTCGGTGAGCCGCTCGGTGCCTGTGTCGCGGCGTTCTCAAATTCTGTCGCCTGGAATTAGAGAACGCGTCGCGACAAGCGTTTTATAAATACGTTGAATTAAATTGGTGCTTTTATGCAACGCATTTATTGTCGCTGATGCTTCGATAGGAATTATTTTGCTAGTCAGTCTGCAGACGTGTATCGATGTGTGAAGACGTGCGTTGTTATCATGGAAAACCTCGATGTTGAACTATTTATCGACGAAATAGAAAAACGACCATCTTTGTGGGATTCATCATCAGATGATTACAAAAACAGGCAACTTAAAAGAGACGATTGGAAGGAAGTGTGCCACATTGTTATCCCCAATTTTGGTGAAAAAGATGAAAAAGAAAGGCAGGAAATTGGTAAGTATTTAGGTTATATATTTTAATACATCGTTACACTTATGATTTTTCGGAATTATATTTTTGTGTCCTGCCATGAAACAGTCCCTGCAGGACTGCAAAAATAGTCAACGAAAGCATCTCTGTATTTGTAAGCAGAGTTACGTCCTCGTCCTTCTGGGTCTGTTCTTTCATTATCATATAGCCCTGTTATCGTTAAAGTATCCTCAAATCTAATGCCATCCCTTACACGAACAAAATTGTGTAATGCACAGCATGCTTTGATGATAGATACAGCGACTTCCTCAGACACATTCATAGGTCGATGCAATATACGCCATTTGTTACTTAAAATTCCAAAGGAGCACTCTACTCTACCTCTTGCTCTAGACAAGCGGTAGTTAAAAATTCGTCTCTTTTTTGTTAAGTTCTTTGCAGGATAAGGTCGCATTAAGTTATCTGTTAGTCCAAAAGCCTCATCGCCAACGAATACATAAGGTAGTGTTGTTCCTGCTACTTTTTCCGGTTTTGGAATATGTAATGTACCTTCTTCCAATTTTCTAAACAAGGAGCATTGTCTAAATACTGTGGAGTCCGATTCTTTACCATAAGACCCGACGTCTATATATGTAAAACAAAAGTTGCTGTCTGCAATCGCTAATAAAACAATGGAAAAGAAGTTCTTGTAATTATAATTCAGCGATCCGCTATGTGCCGGAGCAATTATCCTGCAATGTTTACCATCAATAGAACCAATGCAGTTAGGAAAATTAGTACGCTTCGCAAAATCTTGGGCAATTTGTAGCCAACGTTGTTCAGTTGGTACAGGAAAGCACTCTTCTTGTAATGTTTGCCATAGTCCAACGCAAACTCTTGGCACTATAAGACTTGCCGTTGTGACTCCTACTCTGTAGCTGTAGTGCAAATCTGTATAGGTACATCCTGAACCCAAGTACCTAAAAAAATAGTGTCATTTAGTGTTATGATACAGCTGCTTATAGTAATAATGTTTATTGTAGCAACAGGAATACCAATGAGCAGCACCATTACTTTTTCTTATATTTTATATTTAGGTATCTAACATTCATTTTTTTCAGGTAAAGGAGTTCAACTTAAATGGAAAAGTGTAAGAGATGCTTTTGTTCGTAACATTCGACAGCTTAAAGGAAAAAAATCAGGAGGGTCCGCTAAAACTGTGAAAACATACATCTACGCTAAACAATTAGGATTTTTACGAAAGGTGACTGATTCCCGCCAGACAGAGAGTTCACTGCCAAGCACATCAAGAGAGAGCCAAGAAGATTGTGATATATCACAGGACCATAATGATATGCAAACTACTCCATTAGATGTCGAACACACTCAGTTAGATAGCAAAATGGAAACTGGACGAACTCCTAGCAAAAGTACTCTCTATAGAAGAAATAAATCATCTTTGGAAAGTAAAATTTCAAACTATATTGATTCTCAGAACAGACAGCCACCAGTTAATCAAATTCAACCACAAGAAACTGATGACATTACCTTTTTTAGATCATGACAAGCAAGTTTAGATACTCTCACACCGAATGATAAATTGAACTTTCGAATAGAAGTAATGCAATTATTAACTCGCTATACCAACAAACGACCAAATCAGTACTCGTACAATTTTCTGAATCGTACACCCCATTACCAACCACAGCAATATCCAGTGATGCCCAACTACTCAAATATACATTTTAGTGCACCCGCACCATATCCTCCAGGATCATCTGAGATCCCACCTCATCTGCCTAATACAGATACTGTTGAATCGCAAACTGTGACGACACCACAACCGCCATTTTCTCCGTTGGAATCAGAAGATTCAATAATTTCACAAGCCGAATCAGCAATATCACTATTTTCAAATCAATAATATGTATGAACTGTTCTGTTAAAATGTTTAATGCTTATTGTTTATTCTTATTTTCCAAATAAATGGTTTATTTTTTCTTGAACTTACCTCAACGTCATTGATAACATTTCTCCTGGTTCGAACGCAATTCCTTTAACCAGCTCCACATCTTTATTAAAGGTATTTTTTAACTTTTCACGTAGTTCATCAAAGGAAGCTATCGACATACGGTAAAAATTAAAGAATTTCTCATTGTCGCTTCTTAATTCTTCATGTAATGTATAATATGTGCCTCTGAGGATTCTTGCACTATTTATTGGGTGAACACTCCAACGTCTCTGGCGTCTCTTTTTAATTATATGCTTGTATACCAAATATATAAAACACGGGTCCATTTTTCAATCAATACACACTTTCATGTTGCACAGTACGATGGCCGCTGATAATAAATTTTATTTGAAAGCGGCACGCGGCAAAAAAACGCTAAACAAATGTTCCATTTTGTTTCATCTACAAAAGCCGCGTTTTTTTCCGGTATACGAAACGTACAATCAAAGACATAAAGACGAATTACAAGGTATTGCCATTTACCCAATTTGTCATCTTCCTTGGAAACTTATTTAAGCAAAAATATTGATGTTAGAAGTCTATGTTACAAAGATCATTCCAATTTCGTGAATATTGTGGTTAAGCAGTGTGTCAAATATACATTGTTCTTTTGGTGTTAAAGAGTAAATGCTATTGCTAAGGGTAAGGATGAAAAATTTTCGCGGTTCCTAAAAAAAAAACAATAAATTTGAATTATTCTCCCTTTTCAATTTTGTACGGCCCATACGCCGAAGAAATTCATTTTGACTTTGACCTTCCGGTACACGAAACGTACAATCAAAGACAAAAAGACGAATTACAACCCTTTATCAAAGACTTATATAATAAACAAAAAGAAAAAAAGAGAGAAAATTTTAAATGAACAAAATAAAAATGCCGAAATTATACCGGATATAAACATTGCACAAACTTTGTACGTATCCAAGAAAAAGCATAGACCTAAATTACAAGCACCCTATACAACTATTCGTCCTAACAAACAGAACAAAACAAAAATCATTGGAAAAACCAATAATAAAAAAAAACTAGTAGGGGAGACCGGTGTCGATTGTGGTATTTAGTTTAAATTCATCCCGCATGCGCACTGTAGGTAGAAATTTGCTAAATGTAAAAACAAAAATAACCCCATTAAGAAAATCTGGGATATACAAACTTAAATGTCCGGATTGTAATGCTGTCTATCTTGGTCAAACCAGTCGTAATTTTGAAATTAGGTACAATGAACACTTACGAGCATACATATTAAAACAACCAGATAAATCACATTATGCAAAACACCTACTTGACACTAAACATTCAGTAACACCTAACACAGAACCAGAAATACTACATGTTTGTGATAAGAAGCAAGAACTGGACTTCCTCGAAGAATTAGAAATTAGAAGACACTTAACAGACCCACAATATGAAGTCCTCAATGAACAGCTGAATCTAGGAAGTTCTCCATTATTAAACTGTCTTCTTAAGTAATAATTGTAAAGATCAGCAGATATAGTTTTCCTGGTTTCCTATATCATTGCACAGTTATACTGATCTTAAATGGGACAAAGATATCCAGAATATCCCCATAGGGCTAATAATATCAAAGCTACTATTTGTAAAATCTTCTTCTTTTTTCTATTCATATATATTAAGTCAATCACTAGATAGGGCACTATTTGGACTAGCCAAATATATATCAACTATACATCATGTCAAAAGTAACTTCTGTCATTCTGACGATGATATTTATATCGAAACAATTGTCAATAATTTACTTGCAATTTACACATTTTTACAAATATATTGTGGAGTCATTTAGAAACAGTTAGTTTCATTTAAAACCATATAAAAAGTTTATAAACTGCCGAAAAAGTAAATAAACGTGTCGACACAAATTGTTTGTTGAAGCTCGAAGTGTTTAGATTGGCAGTCTTTCAAGGTAAAGGTAGGTTTTAGTGTAGTTTTTGCTTTATTTTTGGTGGATAGTGGGTTCGTTGTTTTGCCCAAACAATACAGAAACGTAAACGATATCGTTTGAGGTTATGAGGTGTCGGTAGTAACAAATGCTACGGTGTCGATTGTAACGTGTTACAATCGACATCTACGCGTTACAAATTAATTTTCTTGTTTACAGCACATTGAAAAATGGTAAAACCTAGACCAAGAAAGACTGAAAGGGGACTGATACCTAAAATTATTTATGAAGAAGCAGCAAGAAAGGTGATTGATAATGAACAATCTGTTAGAAAAGTAGCTAAGGATTATGGAATGTGCCATGTTTCTTTAAATCGCTTCGTGAATGCTCTACGTAACAATTTACAGCCCTCACAATAGGGTGTTTACTGCTGAGCAGGAATTACAGCTAGTCAAATACTGTGAAAAAACGGTCGATTTGTACTTTGGGCTCACTACCAAGGACCTTCGTAAACTAGCGTTTTAGTTTGCATCTGCTAACCGGCTTAACTATCCTCAAAAATGGAATGAGGTAGAACAGGCTAGTGAAGATTGGCTTGCAGCTTTCCCGAGAAGAAATTCTCGTTTAACACTTCGCACCCCCCAAGCAACTAGCCTTGCACGAGCCATGAATTTCAATAGAGAAAACGTTTCCAACTTTTTTAATAAACTGGCAACTGTATTGGAGAGACATAGTTTTGAACCACAAAATATCTACAATATTGACGAGACTGGTGTGTCCACGGTTCAAAAGCCAACCAAGGTAATAGCTGAAAAGGGGACCAAACAAGTAGGATCAGTGGCATCTCAAGAACGTGGAACACTGGTTACGCTGTGTGTGGCTGTAAACGCAGTTGGTAACGCAGTTCCGCCAATGTTTATATTTCCCCGGTTACATTTCAAGGATCATTTTATTAGGGATGGGCCTATTGGATGCATAGGGGTAGGAAATAAGTCAGGATGGATGCAAGAGAAGGAGTTTCTGGAATTTATGAAACACTTTGTGAAACACGTTAAACCCAGCGAGACTAATAAAGTTTTAGTTTTATTGGACTATCACTCTTCACATGTATCCATTTCCTTGATAGATTATTGCAGAGCTAATTTTATTACATTATTGTCGTTTCCCCCACACACCTTCCACCGACTCCAACCACTAGATCGATGAGTATATGGTCCTTTTAAAAAGTATTTTAATAACTCTGCAGATCAATGGATGAAGAATAACCCAGGGAAGCGCATGGCCATCTATGATTTACCTTCAATTGTTAGAGCAACACTTCCTTTAGCTACTACGCCATCAAATATTCTAGCTGGTTTCTCTTGCACCGGCATTCGGCCTTTTAATCGTGAAATATTCCAAGATTGTGATTTTCTACCATCTACAGTAACCGATAGACCACTAGATAACGAGCATGAATACCAAATAAAATCACCAACAGTAGTTGAACCTGCCAACTTGAATGAAAGTCAACCAGGACCATCGACAGCCAGAGACACTACTCCTTCGCCTCAACCAGGAGCATCGACGGCCACGGACATTACTCCATCACAATCACAACCGACAGCATTCATTACACCTGATATTCTGAAACCATTACCTAAAGCAGATGTCTCTAAATCCAGGAAAGGGGGAGGAAGGAAACTTAAAACTGCAATATTGACCGATACTCCAGAGAAGATCTTAATTGAAGAACTACATTTTAAGAAAAAAGTTCCAGTAAAACGCAAAATTGGACAAAAGGACACAAAAAACTCCGCAGGTTTCAAAAGTGATAAAGTTACGGACAAACGATAGAAAAAAGTTAAAAAAAAGCCATTAGAAAATTATTCTTCGGATGATGATGAGAGTTTCTGCTTAGTGTGTTCTGGACCGTATTGTGCGAGCACCGAGGATTGGATACAATGCAGAACATGTAAAGAATGGGCACATTTAAACTGCACAAACAAAAGCCTATTTTACGTTTGCATAAACTGTATTTCTGATGACGAATAACAAAACCAAAATTTTTATTATTGTTTAAAAATGTAGCTGATTTTGTTATTATTATCTCGCTTTGAAATAAAATATATACGTTTTTGTATTGTATATCAAAAATAAATTGATTTTCAATTCGACTGTTTTTTTGTGAAGCTTTCTTAACTTCTTGCATCATTGTAGATATGGTCGTTACAATTAACACCGCCCTTGTTACTATTGACACCAGATTGGTGGCAGTTGTAACAGTTGTCGAAGTGTACTAACAAGTCGTCTAGTTTTGTAATAGCAGAATTATCATAAGATTAAATTCCGAAAAACTAAACTCAACTTAGTACACATTCTGAAAAAAGTAAATTCAAATTTTCAAAAAGTAAGGTTAACTAAAGAAAAATGGAAATGTAAATTTTGTTACAATTGACACCGGTCTCCCCTACTCATTTGAAATTTGTTAAAAGAATTCGAAAACTGACTGATAAAAAAGCTCAAGACAAAACTTCTTTACAGGATAACCCTATCCCAGGGACATCTTCTCAAAATCCGGAGCATTCCAAATAATGGTTATTATGCCGAGGAATTGGGAAAATCCAGAGAAATCTCACATTATCATAGACAAGATTTAGGAAGTGGTCGCTCACAAAATATTGCAGATCATGCACTTGTTTTTATGTTGCATTGGCATTTTATTTTGTTAGGTCGCATAAAAACCTCTCAGTTGAAAATTTTAATAATATCGTTAATTGAAGCTGTTCACAGAAAAACTCAATTTAGAAAATTGGCTTCAGTTTCTGACCAGGATATAGCAAATTTTAGAGCAATTTCTGCTCTCAGTAACGAAAGTGGTTTTCATGGTGATTTTACATAGCACATTTTACAGAGCACAAAATTCACCATATTTTTGACCCACCTCACTTACTCAAGTGTTTCAGAAACAATTTTTTGGTAAAAAACATCCATTTTAAAGATAAAATTGCCAAGTGGAATGATTTGCAATTGTTATATAATTTGGGTGGTGATAATCCAGATGGAAAAATTTGCAAAAAACTTACAGAAAATCATCTTCATCCTGTGGGTAGAGCTGACATGAAGGTTACATTTGCTACACAGGTTTGTTAGCAGATGTGATTGCAGCACTCACATTCGCTTAAAAATGTGGTCAGCAGTTTGAAAAAGGTACAACAGAATTAATATTTTCTATGGATAAATTATTTGATACATTGAACAGTACCTACTAGAAATTCCGCCAAACCACTTACAACAAGATCACAACATGATGATTTCTGGAACAAAGCAGTCATTCCTAAGTGCTTTAAAATGTGAAAAATTGAATGGTGAGTTTGTACCGGGTGGCCAAGTAAAGCTACGGTTTGTTAGGAGAGTTCGCTAGCGAAAAGTCGGCGAAATTCGGCTGCGTAAAAATCTATTCAATGATTTCAAAGCCATCCGCATTGTTCGACCACCGAATTTCGGCAGAAATTTTGTTGACGTCTGCGTACGCCGAATTCATCTGTTGCTGTTAGATTTTTCCGCAGTCGTCAATGTAAATTCAAGCGATTCCAACATGAAGTTTACGACGGAGCAAGACGAAGTGCTTATTGATTTAGTGCGTTCGTATCCTATATTATACAGTGTAAAACGCAAAAGTTATATAGACAATGAAGCGAAAGAAAACGCGTGGAAAATTATCGCAGCCAAAATGGATAAAAATGGTAAGTATTTGTTTATTTATTTATTTCTTAAATGTATTGGTACATAAAGCAGACAAAGCAGTTTGAAAAGGAAGTGATTAAACATTTAAAAACTATTTTAAACTTTCCGTGAAGTATGATGCACAAAAAATAATGTGATATGCCACTTTTAATAAACAAAAAAAACCTCATTCATGATGTTCTCGCCACGTATGCATTTTGCCAGGGTACTGCACCTTCGTCACTACAGAAATAATGCCTGAAAGAGTCTCTCACTTTGACAGCTTGGGCAGGTGATCTTCGATTATACGTGGAGGCTAGAGGCATCAAATTTTCTGTGGGTATTTCAGCAATTATTCCATGCAGAGTTTCTTGAGTACACGCAATTTTTGCATTGCGTAGCATATTATGGAGAATACAACATGATATAATTAAATTGTCAGCTGTTTCTGGATTTATGGCAATTGGAGTGAAAAATACTCTAAAGTATTGGCATAATATGCCAAAAGCATTCTCTGTTGTCCGTCTAGCGCGAGAATGTCGATAATTATAAATAGCCTTTGTTCTGTCAACAGATGATTGAACTTTTGGGTATGGTTTCATTACGGTTGTTGTAAGGCCAAATGCTTCATCCCCCAGTATAACATGATGTTGAAATATCTGGGTTTTTGGAAGCAATGCTGGTGGTGGAATATTAAATTTGTTTGCATTTATAAGTTTACCCATATTTGATTTGGCAAATATGCCAGCGTCCCTTTCTCTGCTATAAGATCCGACGTCTATTGCTACAAATCTGTACCTTGCATCTATAGCTGCCAATAGCACAATCGAATAGAAATGCTTATAATTGAAATACTGGGAACCTGAATTGTCAGGGCACACAATTCTCACGTGTTTGCCGTCTATAGCCAGGCAGCAGTTGGGATATTGCCATAAATCGCAGAAATCTTCAGCATTGGCTTTCATTTTGTCTTCTGTGGGTGGAGGAATGTACTAATGAAACATTCGGTCTACGATACTTTTCAGAGTTTCCTTAACAATGCAACTAATCCAACTGTGATGAACGCGAAATTGGAAAGCAAGTGATCGAAATGATTCTCCAGTTGCCATGTACCTGCAAATAAATACATAAATGCTTTTTTTTTTCAGAGATTGATTGCAGAAATAGATGGAAGAATATCAAAGATTATTACCAACGTAAGAAAAAAGGTGTGACAAAAGGGACAGGTTCCGCGTCCGATGGAGATGATTTCTATCAGAAATTCAAGTCTTTATTATTTCTGGAAAATACAGCATTTGTGGAACGCAGGTATGGTTACGAAAAAAAATTGTATTCCTATAATTAAATGTTTGCTTTTTTTTCAGTTCAAAGAGCAATATTCTACATACACCAAGCTCACCCGATTTGACTCAAGAAGCATCTGATGTTTTGGACGAAAGCACAGAGCATGAACTAAATGAAAATATAATAGGAACACAATCTGAACAGTCGGAATCATCGCAGCTTCTGCAGCAATCCTAATCAGAAGAAATTCAAAATAAAAACAGGTCAGAACCTAACAACTTCATTCGAGAAAACGTACCACGCAATTCGGAAACAGTGAAATATAATGCAGCTCCCACGCCCAAACAGACAAAATGAAATAGATCACGCCCTGATGGAGATTCTTGCATAGAAGAATTAAAGAGAGGCCGCTATGAAAGAACTGCAATGCTCAAAGAACTGTTTTCCAACAACGATACGGCCTTAAAAAGGGATCCAGCAATAGCCATGTTTTTTGATAGTATTGCTGTTACAGTTGCCTCGTTCACTCCAACAATGAAAGCAAAAGCCAAAGCGGAAGTTGACTCTAATTTCAAAATTGGAGCTGGAAAATATACAGCAGATTGAGCAAGCACAACAGACATACACGTATGCACATGGTGATTCTTCGCACTCGTTACCGCAAGGAAGAAATAATAGTAGTTTGGATTCTCCCGGTACCTCCGACTCAATGGCATTCTCAGTGGATTCTTCTCATTCACTACCACCAGAAAGATACACAATTAGCAGCTTGGATTCTCCTGGTAACACACGTGACTCAATGGCGTTCTCAATAAATTCTCCTCACGCGTTACCATCGGAAAGATACACAATTACCAATTTGGATTGCAGTGGTACTACATGTGCTTCTAATATTATGAATAATCGCATTCAATAAAGTATACATTTCAAATTGTATCCTTATTTACAATTACCATCTAACCTTAATCAGTTATAGGCACTAACAGGTAAGTACTTACCTCAAAGTAATACATAGTTTCTCCTCAGCTGTTATAGGCGACTTTCTTCTGTTGTAAGGTTGTTTTGTAATATCTTCTGATATGTAATTTAGAACTACTTCATAGATCTCTACAGACACTCTGAAGTATTCCCGGAATTTTGCTTAATTTCCAAAGAGTCGTCTTTCTATTAAAAGACTAAATGCCCCTTCCGTGTTTCTCTTTAAAAATAAATTGTTGACATCTCGGTTTCTTTTCTTATTGTATACACAAAGTGTCACCAGTTCTTCCTCCTCTTCTTCTTCCAAAAGAACAAATGCACATATATGGCACGATGCAGCTTGTCAGACATCTTGGCTGATAAATCCGTTTATTCGAAGCGATTTTCAGCTCAGAACAACTTTAGAACAATCCATATCGGCGCCGAAAACAATAAAACTTCGACCGGAATTTCGCCGATTTTTCGCCGGAGAATTCTCTAACAAACCGAAGCTTAGGAACGGCCGTCGGCCATATCCCAGGAGTGGATTATAGCACAGATTCGGGAAAATTTTTTTTTTAACAAAAGTGGCCTCGAGAAACGCCTGGAAATTATTTTCAGAATTGTAGGTCCACCGCTAGAGGGCGTATTTGACAGTTAAAATTTTAAAATGCAAATTTTTTCAAAATTTACTTTATTAGGGAGCATATTAAATATTATAATCCGATTCCTCGACAAATTCTGCATATTTTTTATTGGACAAGCTTAAGTCTATTTCTTCAAATAAGGGGTGGGGGAGAGTAGGAACCTTGTTACGAAGTAACGCCTGTAATTCCGGTTCTGCTTGACCGATTTTAATAAACTTGATGTTGTTTGAAAGAGCTTTTGTTGAACAATCGAAAATTTGTGAATATAAAGCAATCTGATCAATATAAATTCTAGAGGGCGCTGTTTTATTTTTTTTAAATATTGTGTTTTCTCGTAACAATTTTAAATGGAAGCATACAAATTGAAGTAGACCTTTGAAAAGTAGACTAAATTAGTAATAAATAAAACACTGCGAACCGCAAGGCGATATCTCTTTCCTATCCTGAGATATCGTCAGAAACAGGTAAATGGCGGAATTGATCTTTCAACGTCTAGAAGACTAGTGAAGTGAGTTGTGCTACATTTTTTCAATTATATAGGAATGTTAAATGTGTATTCAAGCGATGTGTTAATGAATCAAAAGCATAAAATATCAATAAAAACCGATATTTGCCCAGCAACAATAAATACAGTTTAAAATGTGAATTACGATTTAGGTCTCGTTGTATCAAACACCTAAACTCAGTTTAATGATAACTGATGTTTTTCGTTTGTCCAGTAGGTAACTACTTATATGTTTCTGGTTCTTATCATACCGTGAATATCATTAAATCAAAGTTAACTTGTGAAAACACGACTGATGTATTTGCCGCCATTTTATGTCCAGTTACAATAAAACACCAATTTATTTAATAAAATTAGCTTATGCTGTGTGAAAATATTTTATATTTTTAACCAACAACATGATAATTACCTAAGAGAGGCGAAGTAAAGTGAGAATGTACCAATAAAAAATAATGAGAGAACTGGCGAAAAAAATTCGTAATAACATTACGAGAGTTAATGCATTGAAAGTCATTTTTCGTTTACTAACAACGAAGGCCTTCAATGTGTCTTATTGATATGATTATACTATTTTAGATTGTACCCATATCACATGGTCCTACACCAAAGTTTGAATGCTATAGAGATCGATACCAGGTTGGATTTTTGCAACTGGCTCTCACATATGAGACACGACATTGAGGCTGCTGTTTTCTCTACCCGTCAGCGATTGATTTTATGCATTGAAAATGATGGACGACATTTTGAACATCTAGGCTGCACTAATTACGCACCTAGTTATTTATAAAAGGATTCAATTGTTCGATTTATCACATTATTTTTAAATTCGTTTTCATTGTTAGTAGCGACAGCATTACAATTAGGTAATCTAGTGGCAACCATAACATTAGTATGATAACAGTTTAAATTACTGCAGACCAATGTAAGATCATTCAGGCTAAATTTAATAATTTCTGTTAACGCTAGACGTTGGAAGAACAAAACCCGCCATTTACCTGTTTGTTACGATATCTCAGGATAGAAAAGATATATCGCCTTGCGCTCTGCGGTGTTTTATTACTAATCTAGTCCACTTTTTAAAGACCTATTTCAATTTGTATGATCCCATTTGAAATTTTTACGAGAAAACACAATTAAAAAAAATAAAACAGCGCCCTCTAGCATTTATGTTATTGATCAGTGTGATAAATAACGCAAAACCTTCGTGAATAGGCTTTATTAAGCAAGAACTGAGCTTGATATTAAACAGTAAACATTGACATTATAAAATGATAAAAGGTGTAACGATCTAATACGTATAAATATATAGTACATAGATTATAGTATACTACATTCTCCCCAGCTTTATTTTTCGACAAAATCTTCAAGGTAGGTAGGAGTTTTTCTTTTTCTAGTACTACATCTCGTACTTTGAGGAATTTCAGTTTCAAAATAGTCGCTTCTTTGAAGGTCTTGAGGAGTATTGTAAATGTTTTCCATGTTATTAGAATCAAGTTGAGAACTACTTGTTCCAGTTGTCGTTTCGGAAGTTTTCGTTGCCAATTTGCTATTTTGGATTGATTGGTCCAATGTAGTCTTATCTCCACACGGAGCAAGATGTCTTAGAGAAACAGTTGCTTCACGTCCATCGTCATATCTTACAACAGCATACTTAGGATTAGCTTCTATTAAATCAACCTCTTCAACTAAAGGATCGTACTTAGAGTGCCTCACATGCTTCTTCATAAATACTTTTCCAGGATTCATTAGCCATGAAGGTATAGCAATGCCATTTGGTGATTTTCTTGGATGAATAAACATTCTTTCATGCGGTGTAGTATTTGTAGCTGTGCATAAGAGTGAACGAATAGAATGGAGGGCGACGTCAAGTACTTTTTCCCATTGATCAGATTTGAAATTTCTTGACTTAAGGGCCAGAGAAATAGTTTTCCAAATAATTCCATTGTATCTTTCGGTTTGGCCATTACCTTCAGGATTATAAGCGGTAGTTCTGCTTGTGGGTATTCCATATGAATGTAAAATTTTTTTCAGTTCATGAGACATGAAAGATGCACCCTGATCAGAATGAATGTAGCCAGGCATGCCAAAAATTCAAAATAAATTAGTAAGACATTCGATAACAGTTTTTGCAGTCAGATCTCGGCATGGATAAGCAAACGGAAATCTAGTATATTCATCTATAATTGTGAGAATGTATTTGTTACGAGAATTAGAAGGAAGGGGTCCTTTGAAATCTAAGGATAGCCTTTCGAATGGTGAAGTAGCCTTTATCAATTTTCCTTGAATTTTTACAAACTTTGGTTTAATTTCTGAACATACAGGACAGCCAGCTGTCATAGCACGTACCTCTTCGATAGAGTAGGGTAAATTACGAGATCTTATATAATGTACCATTCGGGTAATCCCAGGATGGCATAGAGCTTGATGTAAATCAATTAAAGATAGATTGGTAAGAGTTGTGCAGCAAACTCTTGAAAAAGTATCAGGTACCACATTGTCAGTTCCTGGCCGATACTGAATATCAAAACTGTAACAGGATAATTCTAGACGCCACCTTATAACCTTTCGTTTTTGATTTTACTGGAGTGTCGCATGTTAAACATAAACGATACCGATTTTTGGTCTGTTATAAGTTGAAAGTGTCTTCCAATTAAGAAATGGCGCCATTTTTAACGGCCTCAACTATAGCATATGCCTCTTTTTCAACTAATGGGGTTGCTTGCTTTCAGAGGGTTATAGATAATATTATAAAATTGGAAAACCTAGAAGGTGTACATGCATATCTGGATGATATTACTATTTGCGGAATAGATCAAGCACAACATGATGACAATCTTAACAAATTTATGCAAGTTGTAAAGAAGTACAATTTTACAATCAATGAAAAGAAAAGTTTGTATTCACAAAAATCTATTAAACTTCTTGGATACTTAATCGAAAATCAAACTCTAAAACCTGACCCTGAACGACTTGAACCTCTAATAAAACTGCCACTACCTCAAAACTCTCAATCGCTCAAAAGAGCTATTGGTATGTTTTCTCACTATTCCAAATGTATTCCTCATTTTTCAGAAAAAATCCATCGATTAGTTACCATCAAAACTTTCCCTTTGTCTGATCAGGTAGCTCAGGATTTTGAAATTCTTAAAAATGAAATTGCTTTGTCAGCTGTAACTTCTATTGATGATAAAATTCCCCTTGTCGTTGAGACGGATGCGTCTGTCCATTCTATTGCTGCGACTCTCAGTCAAGAAGGAAGACCTGTAGCCTTTTTCTCAAGGACATTAACAAGTTGTGAAAGAAATCATTCTTCCGTTGAAAAAGAGGCATATGCTATAGTTGATGCCGTTGAAAAATGGCGCCATTTCTTAATTGGAACACACTTTCAACTTATAACAGACCAAAAATCGGTATCGTTTATGTTTA
>CAJUYI010001234.1:26659-52102 GCA_910591695.1 Galerucella pusilla
GAGAAATGTGGTGTAACTCAAGATATCATACAATCAGTACACCAACTTACAATTGGTCAGGGAAATAATGAAAACTGGCTAATTGCACGCAAGCACAGAATAACAAGCAGTAAGTTTGGTGTTCTTTTGTCTGCTTGTAAAAGGAATAAATATCCAAAATCTTTGTTCAAAAGTTTACTGGAGGGATATGATTTAAGTGGTGGTGTTCAGTGGGGCAGGGAAAATGAAAAATATGGTGTAGATAAATTCCAACAAATTTCTGGACTTATTGTTGAACCTGCAGGATTTTATCTACACGAATGTGGTTTTTTGAGTACAAGTCCTGATGGATATGTAAGTGAAAAGTGCCTGATTGAAGTCAAGTGCCCTTTTAAATACCGTAAGGAAAGTGATTTGAAAAAAGCATTGGAAAATGACAAATCCTATATTATTTATTGTGAAGATGGCATTATAAAGGTGGATGAAAATCATATTTATTATGACCAAATTCAGAGTGGGCTGTTTATAACCAACAGGGATATGTGCTATCTTATTATATGGATCCCAAATGATTGCATCATTAAGCGGATTTCAAGAAATTTTGAATGGGGAAAAATATGGGGATATTAAAATAATTTTATTTGAGACAATTTCTACCACAAATTTGTAGTTGATATAAAATAAAATATTTATATTTTGTAAGCAGTTTGTTTTATTTCACATAAATTTCGCACACTTTTTGAGTTAATAATTTTTTTGTAGAAAATTTGACCGTTGAAGACCCTTATAAATTATTTTTTTACGAGAGGACCCTTGAAGATATGAGAATGGTTTCTCTTCGGTTGCCTTAAGCAAGGTCAAACGTATTCGAATCTATGTTGAAAAATTTTTCATTTTATACAGGGTGTAGATAAAAAGTTTTCAAAGTTTAACTTCATAAATATCAAATTTCTTCATTTTTTTAAATAGAACCATCCTGTTTTTCCTATTTTGATGCATTCAGGAGAAAAAAATAAGGCAAGTTCATGTATACTTTCCTATACCTAAACCGTTATCCAGATATTAAATGTTTTCTGTAAATTTTTAGAGATACAGGTGTGGTCTAAATTTTGATACAAGCACTAAGAAAAAAAAATTTATGTGAATTTACTTTTAATACATGGTAAATATGACAAAGTTGTTACAAAAACATGTCAATGGTTTTCGAGAAAAGTGACATAAGTCAAAAAAGCGACTTTTTCCGTTAAAGGTGGAAAACTAATGAACGACCTAAGTATTACATTTTTAGTTATGTCATTTTCCTCGAAATAATAGTAACGTATTAAAGAGGGTAATAAATACTAATTTTGGAGTTGTGTCAGTTTTATCAAAGTAATATTATTAATAATTATTCCACTACTGCTTTGTAGAAATGGCAGGGTCACGAGGAAGATTAATTTTGGAGATGGCGATGACGCATAAAATTAATACCACATCCAGTAACCGTCCAAACAACGGAACTGTAGCAGACTTAAATCAGGTTCCACAACAAGGTATACTTTTTTATTTGTTAGAAATTTTACTTTTTGAACTGTCATAAATTATTAAGATAACAATAAGTTTATATTCAGTTGTCTTTTTCACTTTTAAATTAAAAAATGCTTTATTCAGAATACGTTGTTCCAGATCCAAACGAAAGCTTAGATTTTAACTTAACATCAACTTCTGATCAATTATCCAATCCTGAAATACTAAAAAGAGAAACATTTTTGCATCAGATGCCACCTGAAGGTACAATAATTGCTTGTTCAACTTCTCACCGATCGTCTACTTCGGATGTACCGAAAGAAACGCATGACGTGCATCAGATGCCCCCTAAAGGTACTTATGATTTTTGATTAGTAATTGGAAATAAGAATAGTTTTTAAAACTACTATTAAATTAAACTAAAGTCCTAAAAAAATATTTGGATTGCTTTGTTTCAGGTGACAACTTAGATTTTAATTTACCATCAAGTTCTCATCAGTCGTTAAGTTGCGAAATACTGGAATCAGAAGCAAATAATCTGCAGTGGCTTGAAGGTACTAATTTTTGTCAGATATATTTGTATTTAGGTTGAGATCTCAATAAAAATATTAAATACCTATTTTCTATTTTCTTCGTTTTAGATAGAAACAATTTGCCATCAACAACTCATCCTCATCATCCGACTCATCCTCATCAAATTCCTCCAGTTCAGGCAAGGACTTTTCAAGTGACGACAGCTTACAAGATCCGAATTATAATCAATCCTCATCTTCTTCATCTTCTGAAAATGTATCGGTAATACCCGAAGAAATAGAAGTTGCGCAACAACCCGAATCACAGAAAAAAGAGGAAGGCTGAGCCAAACACATGGAAGAAAACTGCTGCCAAGATTTGTCGTAATTCAGGGAAACAGTATGTATCCAGTTCGAAGACCAAGAGGATTTATGGTGCTAAGAAAATTGGAAAGGCATGCACTAATAAATGCAAACTAAAGTGCCCTACGAAAATAGAAGAAGCAGAAAGGCAAAAAATATTTGATGAGTTCTGGAAACTAGGCGATATCCAAAGACAGCGTCAGTTTATCTTATTTAGTATGGAAAGCATTACACCTAAATACCAATATAAGAGAGAAAACAGCAATAGAATGTGCAACAATGCATTTTATTTTCATATTGGAGAAAATAAAATACGTGTATGCAAAACATAGGGGACAAGGGGACCTTGGCTATAACTGATCGCCCAATTCGAACTGTTCTATATAAAAAACAGCAATCAGTAAGTGGAATGATAAGTACTGATTTGAGAGGCAAACACAATAATCATCGTAAAATTGACGATGCAATAAAGGAAGGAGTTCGACAACACATTAATTCGATCCCCAGAATAGAGAGCCATTATTGTAGAAAGGATTCGAAAAAAGAATATATTGAGGGAGGAAAAACCGTAGCAGAGTTACATAGGGACTACGTCGAACAATGTAGAGAAAACAACCTTCCTTATACCAATTACTTAATGTATTTCAGAGTGTTTAGCGAATTCAATATCTCCTTCTTTCAGCCCAAAAAAGACATGTGTGAAGATTGCGTATCATTTATAAACGCATCGGAAGAAGAGAAGGAGAAGTGTAGAGCGAAGTATGAAAAGCATCTTGTAGAAAAAGATCTAGCGCGAGAAGAAAAGGCGAAAGATAAGAATAGTGTAAATAATGATTTAGTTGTCGCCGTGTACGACCTACAGGCGGTTCTGCAATGCCCTAGAGGAAATAGCTCTTCTTTTTATTATACGTCAAAAATAAACGTATTTAATTTCACGATTTTTGAGCTGACACGTAACATAGCTAAATGTTATGTTTGGGATGAAACAGAAGCCAATCGTGGAGTTAATGAAATCGGAACCTGCGTATTGTTGTATCTAAAAAGTTTAGAAGAACAAGCTAGCAAAACTTCTAACAAAGTAGATGTCATCTTTTATTCAGACAATTGCTGCGGTCAGCAGAAAAACCGTTTTATGATGTCGATGTACCTATTTGCTGTACAAAAATATCCGCGCATAAATTCGATTACGCATAAGTTCCTTGTAAAAGGCCATAGTCAGAACGAAGGCGATAGTGTACACGCGACAATTGAGCGAGAAATTACAAAATCACTAAGGTCGGGACCACTCTATGTTCCCCAACAATACGTTACAATCATCCGTGGGGCTAAAAAACAAGGCAAGCCGTATGAGGTACATGAACTAAATCATGAAACATTTTTTAAAAATATTCTTGCGCTCATTGTGTATTAGGAATTTGTCCTTTTAATTTGTTCGATTGCTTTTATACAGTGTTTTGAATTACCTCCTTGTACTTAACAATTTTTTGTGAACGTTAAATTTGTCATTCTCATAATCTATCAACGATGGCTTTGGTCAATTTGAAAAATAAACGTCGCGGATGTAAAATTCAATTAACTCGAATTGAGAGATTTGTTAGAGACCTTAATGGTGATGAAGAAACCTATCTTTTAAAAGTCAAGCTCGATAATTTAACTGCTCATTATGAAACCTATCAGCAGGTGCAATTGGAAATTTCTTCTCTAACCAAAGTCGACAACGACATTTTATCTTCAGATGGTATTGGTGAAAACATTGTTGCTGATCGGTTTGAATCTACTATTGCTACACTCACGGCTATTGTTGAGAAGAAAACTGCTTCTCAAAATAATGATATTTCGAACGTTGTATTACCTAAAATAAACATTAAACCTTTTACAGGGTTGGCTCAAGAATGGCCTGCCTTTTTTGATTTGTTCTCTGCCGTCGTTTTAAATAATTCTAAATTGAAGTCCGACGGGGAGAAATTTTATTATCTGAAAAGCCTATTGCGCGGACAGCCTTTACAGTTGATAGATTCGTTGAGTCTGACAAATCAAAACCTAGATGTAGCTCTTAAAATACTTCAAGAAGCGTATGACGACAAATACAAACTTTTAAATACTTTATTTCAAAGCTTAGTGGAACTGAAGTCATTAGCGAAAGGTACCGCGGTAGAATTTTATACATCAGCCCAAAAATCATTTGAATTGATAAATAATCTTAACTTAACCTCTAAAGAAAACTTTGAGTCTTTGATTGTATTCTTATTGGAGCAGAAGCTCGATTTTAATTCTAGGAAAGCGTTTGAAAGCGAAAGAGAATCGGGTAAGATACCTTGCGCAGAAGCGTTTTTTGATTTTCTAAAGAGAAGACAATCAGTTCTCGAAAATGTGTATCTCTTTGACCCCCATAATTCTAAATCTCATGCCAAAGAAAATTCTCGTAAGAATAATGTTGCGCTCATATCTACAAATAAATCCAGCTGTTACTGTTGTTCGGCATATGGACACTCTATCTATGGATGCTCAAAATTTATTTCACTAAATCCTCGGGACAGGTATCAACTTGTTAAAACAAAAAAGGGTTGTTTGAACTGTCTTAGTTTAAATCACAGTCTTTCTGACTGCAAGTCCTTGAAACGGTATTTATCATGTAATAAATCTCACCATTCCTACTTGCATTTTGAAAATCAAGCTAGGCCAGGCAACGTTATCTCTAATAGGAATGTTCCTGGCACTTCTCAAAATAGAAGTTCTCTCCGTGGTAATGATCCACCTGTAAATAATAACCAGAATTATTCTACTACTAATATAAATAATCCAAGTACCTCTACTTTTGTAAATACTCTTGTTAATAGTGTAAATAATAGGTCTTTTGATAATCTGGAACATGTTTCGTCTAACCCCGCTACGTTAGCGACCTTGTCCACTGCACATTAAGTGGTTCTTCTACCCACAGCCTTAGTGAAAATTGAATGTCCAAATGGCCGTTGGATAATTGGTAGAGCATTGCTAGATTCTGCTAGCCAAATGAGTTTGGTAACTCGTTCATTTGCACAAAATCTTAATTTGACTTCCAAACGTCAAGCTTTGAACATTTCCGGTTTAGGTAGCAATAATTGTACTCAGAGCACAGAAGTTATAAATCTTCAATTCAAATCACTTGTTTCACCCAATGAGACCTTCAGTATTATTTGTTCCATCATAGAAAAGATTACTAATAATCTTCCTCACTTTTCTATTTCTCCTGAGGCATTTGAACTGCCTACTAATGTCAAACTTGACTTCGCTGATTCGTACTTTCTCGAGAGTGGCCCGATCGACCTGCTTATCGGTGCCGATCTCTATTTTAATTTACTCAAACCCAATGTTATAAATTTAGGGGCTAATTTACCCCCACCAAGCTAGGATTCGTTGTTGCTGGCCCAGTTACACCAAACTCGGTACAAGTACACACTTCTCATAACAATTTTATATCCACTTTCCTAACCGTTTTTGATGAACAAGCTGACTATAAAAAATTGCATAATGCAATTGAAAAATTTTGGGAAAGGGAGGAACTCCCTAACATAGAAAAATCTCTGTCCGACGAACAATTTGTCGAGAAAAAATTCTTGGATACAACTGTGATCCTTCCTTCAGGGCGGTACCAAGTCGATATGCCGTTCCTTAAAAATAATAAGAAATTAGGCCAATCCTTCCAATGCTAATTTTTTTAATGATTACAAGTTAGTGATTGATGAATATCTTTCGCTTAACCACGCGAAAGTTGTCCTATTTTCCTTATACAATTATCAATTTAATGAATTTAATTATTTCATCCCTCATAGGGCAGTGTTACGTGAAGACGCTACTTCTACTAAGACGCGAGTCGTAATGGATTTCTCTGCTTAAACCGACTCCGGCTACTCTTTAAATGACTTAACTTCCAAGGGATATCAGGTACAGGACAACCTGTTTGAAATTCTTTGTAGATTCCGTTGTTTCAAATTTGTAATCTGTGCGGATATCAAAATGATGTACCGTTATATTGATATTAACCCGTCACAACGACATTTCCAAAATATTCTTTGGAGGGAGCATTCGTCCGAACCTTTCAAATGTCTTTCGAGTCTTAGTTTTGGGCAAAATTGCGCTCCATTTTTGGCCACCCGTGTTTTGAAGGATATAGCTTTGAACAATGATCAGTTTCCTAAGGCTCAAAATGCTCTGTTATTCCAAACGTATATGGATGACATATTAACGGGTACTAATACCCATAGTGATTTGAAGCTAATTTACTCAGAATTAAGGACATTCCTAGGCAAACATGGATTCCATCTGCATAAGTGGCAATCCAACTCTTCCAATTTTTTATGTTCCATTACATCTGCGTCCAATAGCGAACTTGATCTAAACCTCGATGGTACCCCTATTAAGATTTTAGGTCTCAAATGGAACCCTGTTTCCGATTTTCTACTGATTCGAATAACTAATTTGCAAAACCCGACTGTTTTGACCAAACGTACAATTCTCTCTATCATATGTAGTGTCTTCGATCCTCAGGGCTTAGTAAATCCTTTAATTGTTTCAGGTAAACTAATTATGCAAACCCTTTGGCAAACTAAAATTTCTTGGGACACGCCTATTACGGATTCTAATATTCTCCTAATTTGGAAAAAAAATTTTGTAACCCTCTCTGAAATCTCGAATCTTTCTATTCCCAGATATTTACATTGTGATGAAAAAGTAGCCTCCATCTTCATGCATGGGTTTTGCGATGCAAGTCAATTGGCATATGGTGGCTGTTTGTATATTGTAACTTCTTACGCAGATAATTCATTCTCGTCTACACTAATAGCAGCTGAAACGCGAGTAAACCCTTTGAAGAGCAAACTTACTATTTCTAAATTGGAGCTCTGCGCCATGGAACTCTTGGCAAAACTTTCCTCTCGAGTTCTATATATTTTGAGTAACTGTATTTGTATTGACTCTGTAAATTTATGGTCAGACTCCCTCGTTGCCTTAAGTTGGGTCAAGCGTAACACTAATGATTTGTCCTCTTTTGTTGCAAGGCGAGTCGCTACTATCCAAGATCACAGTGAAGGTTCGACTTGCAGACACATAAAATCCATGTTGAATCCCGCGGATTTGTTATCACGGGGAAATTTTTCTGCTGATAGCCGTTCCTCCTGGTTTGAAGGTCCTAAATTCTTGTGCGAAGGAAAAGACTTCGATTCCTTTGAGTTCGTTGACCAGTTACCTGAATGTAAACAGGTCAATATATCTTTAATGTCAGTTGAAGCAAGTTTTTGGGATACCTACTTTTCTAGGTTCTCGAAGATTCGAACATTACAAGGCTCAGTTGCGTTTATATTAAGATTCGCTAATAAATTGCTTAAAAGATCTTCAGAACATCTTACTCCTTTAACGGTGGAGGAACTTCATGCCTCTCATGACTTTATCGTTAAACAGATTCAAGTTAATCACTTCAGTAAAGAGATCAGTTTATTAAAACGAAATAAACCCATCCTTGACAAACAATTACTTCCTTTAAACGTCTTTCTCGATGACAAAGGACTGCTTCGTATTGGTGGTCGTTTAGAATTGTCCAATTTACATGTCGATAGAAAGTTATGTACGAATTTCAATTTAAATTCGTACAAAGCGGGTCCGTACGGCTCTGTTTATACTATGCATTTTTTACCCTTACGCTTACAACGACCAAAATTCCTTTTTGGCGCGCGACAATTAGGCGATGTTAGCCGATTCTCAAAAAACCGCTGAGAACAATACCCGACTAAGTAGTCGTTGGCATGCAATCTGCCGAGTGGAACTCAGTGCTTCGCTCTATAATAATTTTTCTCTTTTTCACCCGTGAAAAATGGGATTTTATTTAGTTTATGCTAGTTCCTTAAGTTGTTAGTGATTAATTTGTGAATTACTGTAAGTACAGTCATTGTAAATTTATTTTGTTACTCCGAGATACCTATTTAATTTCCACGTGGTTCCAAAGGGGAGCCATCTATCTTACATAGTTGCCTAACCGTTTGTATAAGAAATTATTCATATTATCTTATTTTCGCTGATCACTTCAGAATATTCTCTAATATAAAATATTTGCTAATATTGTTGACTTTAATAGTAAACTATAAGTTGTGTGCGGTTCTTTTCTTTTATTTAGTGCAGACTTTAACTGACACGGGTCATAAACTTTACAACTTTTACGGACTCCAATCATTTGTGTAGGTATATATTCTTCAGTGGTTTTAAGTACCTACTTAGACAATTTTCAACTATAGTTTTTTCCAGCTAGTCCTTTAAATAAAAAGATAACTGCTGGAAGTCTGGTCTTTCATTTAGCTTAACTGAATTTTTAATTAATCGAGTCATTCCTCTAGCTTGAGCCAAGAATGACAAGGTCCGATACCTCATTATCAGTGGTCCTTCGATTGTTCTCGAAGATGCTAAAAGTTATGGAGACAATCTGATGTACAGTTCAATTATTCACCTCTTTCCCTCCATAATTTTATTGGTCCTTCGAGCCGGATATATCTAGTTACCTGTCAATTTGACATTTCATCTAAAGCCTGCATTTTTTCATCCATACTTTGTCTGGATGCCAGAAAAAGTTCAGTTTTTGGTCCTTATAAACACTACTCTTTTACTACTTTTCTCTACTCTCCGTAAGCGTCGCGAAGTTTCACAATAATAATCTGCATTGATTGTTGTTACCGGCTGCATAAACTCACAAGCAGTACACCTTTTTGGTCCCAAGCGAGCACAAACTTCTCTATAGCGCAATTGTTCAGTCACTACAACATAGAAGGTGGAAATTTCACCGATAATTTCGAAGGTTCACTCATTGAACAAGGTCGTCTGTAGCCACAGACTTGCGTCCTTAACCCCCTTCATCATGAACATCAGTTCGTCCATCTTTAAACTTTCGACACCATTGACAAATAAATGAATTTTCTCAGCACTGTTACCTTCTGCTTGCAAGAAACGAATAACAGTTCGCAATTTACCCTTGGCGGGAGAATCGATAGTGACAGCCATGTTTACCTGACTACAGCTCAACAGAAAATAGCGTGTTGGTCTCGCCAGTGACACAATGTATTGAAGAGGAGATACGCAGTCGCCTACTACGCTCACTAGTTTCCTCGAGCATGTCTGGCCTTCGTACTATGCGATCGGAGGTTGAAAAAAAAACGACCCTCGTAGATACTGATGTCACTGATCACTTTCCAATATATTCAAATATTAGTCTTGCTCAAAACATTAATACTTCAAATAAAAGCATAGAAGAGGAAACGGTTAGGACGTTTGACGAAATTAAATTCGAAAGTAAATTAAGTACAATAAAATGGAATGATGTAATTTCTGAAATGAATCCAGATCTGGCTTATCAAAAATTTATTGATACCTTTTCAAACCTATATAAAGAATGTCACAATACAAAAACGTTATCTATTCAAGATCATAAAAAACTTAAACCGTGGATCACTAACGGCATCATTCAATCGGTAAAACATAGAGACAAATTGAAAAAAGTTTGTAATTAATAATAAAAATAATAATGATTTACTTCGGGAATATAGAAATTATAGAAACAATCGTAACAAGATTAACAGACTATTATAAAAAGCAAATCAATGATAATGCTAACGATATGAAAAAAATCTATAATGTAATATCTGATGCAACAAATGAAAATAAAAATTAAACCAATAATGATATTAATATACTCAATCAAAATAACAAGCCATTCAATAATGACAAGGAAATGGCTAATTTTTGCAACAGCTACTTTATTAACACAGGACTGAATATGGCCGAAAAAATAAAACAGCCGACCCCAGGCATCATTATGAACTATCCAAATCTAATTAATTCCATGGCTTTAAAGCCTTTCACTAACACAGAAATTATTATGCATATTGATAGTTTAAAAAATAATGGTGTTCCAGGTGTAGATGGTATTCCATCACGGATAATGAAGAAATATCACAAATACCTGTTAGACCCTTTAGTTCATATGATAAATAACATTTTCTTAACTGGTACAGTCCCAATGTCTTTCAAAATATCTACTGTTACACCTATTTTCAAAAAGGTAGCAAAACTAATATTACCAATTATCGACCTATAAGTGTTATCTCTAGCTGTGCGAAAGTTTTTGAAAAAAGTATAAAAAGTCGATTATTCGATTATCTAACTTTTAATAATATTTTGAATAACAAACAGTTTGGTTTTATGAAAGCGGTCAGTATTGCTGATGCTATGTATGAACTAATAAATAATGTAAAAAATGGACTTGACAATAATGAAAAAGTGATTGCAGTTTTCCTGGACCTTGCAAAGGCGTTCGACACAGTACCTCATCGTCAGCTCATTGATGTCCTTGAGCACTATGGTGTCAGAGGTGTTGTACTGGATGTTTTTGAAAATAACGTAGGGCAAAGAAATCAAATGGTAAAAATCAGAAAAGAGTGTAGTGACCCTTTAAACATCAAAATTGGAATACCACATGGTACAATTCTTTGGTCCATTACTTTTTATTATATATATTAACTCCCTATTGAAATTGGAATTAAGTGGAACTGGCAAACTGTCAGAGATACAGTTATTAAGGGTTTTAAAAAGGACAAATATTGGCATGAGTGTAGCAAATTAACTTTAAACACCGATAAGATATTTTACTTGGCATTTTCACTGAATGATGCAAACAGACCAAATTTCAATTGTATCAAAATAAATGACTATGATATTATTTGGGAAACTGACACTACGAAATACCTGGGCATTAAAGTTGACAAGAATTTGAAGTGGACCGAACATATTCAAGATTCAACGAATAAAATTACGCGTTTGATACATAAATTTAGTATAATTCGCAGAATTTCACCTCAAAAACTGCTTCTGCAAATTTATAAGTCTTCAGTGGAGTCTCTCTAGAGATATGGTAAAATTGTTTGGGGAGGGCTATATGACAATGCTCTAAAACAATTAAATGTCATACAGAATTATATTCTGCGAATAATTTCATTTAAAGATAGCCTCTATTCAACCAGTTTATTATATAATGAAAATACTTTAAATGTTCGATGTTTATATTACGTAAGTAATCTTTTATTTCAAACTTAAAACAAAAAACTTCCTAAATTATCAATACCAAACAAGAAATAATACAAGTCATATGATCTTCATACCGTTTAGAACAGCTATTCTCAACCGCTGGTCCGACGGACCATTGGTGGTCCGCGGAGAAATTTTGCTGGTCCGCTGACATTTTCCCTATCCACGAAAAAAATTTACTTAATTTAGATCTACGTAATTTATGATCAGTACTCAGTACGACACGGAAGACAAATTCCCGAAATCCCATGTAATTCCTAAAATTGGAAGTAACGAATGTACAGAACATTTTTCATAGAAGCTGTACTTTTGTTGCATGATATGAATGTGTGTGAAAGGGACCACTGCGGGCGGGCTACCGTCACGTGCGAGGCAATCGCGAAAGCGCGGCGCGCAGACACTGGCTCTATTGGTGACAGAAACAGAAACAGAAGCAGCTTTAAATTAAATTGTGTTGTGGTCTGGGAGCATCTTTAATTTATTGTTAATTAAACGAAACATTATAATAATTATACATATATTTAACTGGATTGAACTAATATAAAGGTAAGTTTACTCATTATTAATAGATTATAGACACCCACACCTCGCTTTGCGTTGACTTTTAGTTAAAAAGGGGAGTTTTGATGGCATGGCCCAATTTCCTAGAAACCAAAGTAGTGCAATCTTTTAGAAAACAGAAAAATTCAAACCATTTCAAAAAAAAAAAAAAAAAATAAAAACTGGAACCTACAACAACGTAATATCGGAAATCTAACGACGCGCTATGAAAATTAGTACTAATTGAGCAGCGACGCAACTTCGAAAAAACGCAAAACGAAACGACGCAAAGCGAGGTACGGATGTTCTTATATAGACACTAATAAAAAATATTTTTAACCCTTAGTAACATGAACCGTAAACAAGGCATGCTGTTTAATTTTTTGAATACCGGTTCAACGTCTCAAAAAAATGACCGCAAAGCAGAACTTCCGCCAGCAAAAAAGACGAAACTAATTATCAGACGCTACAACCCTGAATATTTAAAATATGGTTTTATTCTTTGGCCCAAATCTACGGAAGAAGATGTACGTCCGATGTGTATCATTTGCCATGAAGTTCTAGTAAATGATGCTATGAAACCATCTAAAATGTTACGACATCTGAAGGCTATACATTCTGAGCTGGAAAATAAATCGCGTGAATATTTTGAGCGTCAAAAACAAGAGTTCGAATTGCAAACAAAAGCATTTAAACAAAATTTTATTTCGAACAAGTCACTACTAAAATGCTCGTACTTAGTTGCCCTCCGAATTGCTAAAACCAAAAAATCATTCACCACCGGGGAAAATTTAATAAAACCAGTTTTAATAGACGTTTGTTTGGAGATGTTTGGACAAGCTGCTGTTGATAAAATCAAATCGATTCCCTTATCTAATGATACTGTGAGAAGAAGAATTGACAAATTATCAGAGAATTTGGAATATCAGTTAATTCAAAAGATAAAGGAATCAACACTTTTTGCTATACAAATTGATGAATCATGCGATATTTCCCAAAAAGCTATATTAATTTGCTACGTTAGATATATCGATTTTATTTTGGAGGAAATAAAAGAAGAATTCTTGTGTTGTATAGAATTGGTTTCATATACAACAAGTGATGAGATTTTTAACGCACTTAATTCTTATATTATTAAACATTCTTTACAAGGGAAAAATTGCGTAGGTGTATGTACCGATGGGGCGGCTAGTATGGTTGGCAGACATTCTGGTGTTACTAAAAGAATTCAGCAAGCAGCAAATTCTGATTTATTGATGACCCACTGTATAATACACAGACAACATTTAGCTGCGAAAAATTTATCCACAGAATTAAATGAGGTTTTAGCGGCATCTATAAAAATTATTAATTTTATTAAAAAAAGCGATTTAAATTGCAGATTATTCACAATATTTTGTCAGGAGGTTGGTGCCGAACATGAGCAATTATTACTTCATACAGAAGTTCGATGGCTCTCGCGGGGTAAAATTTTAACCAGACTTTTTGAATTAAGGATGGAAGTAGAAATATTTTTAAGAGACAAAAATAATCCTTTAAGCATGCATTTGTCTGATGTAGAATGGGTTGCAAAACTAGCATATTTAAGTGATATATTTTCATATATCAACGATTTAAATTTAAGTTTACAAGGCGCTTCCATAAATGCGTTTCATTTATTTAATAAAATAGATGGATTTAAGAAAAAAATTAATTTTTGGGTGGATAAAGTAAATAAAAATAATATTGATATTTTTAATAATTATTTTGATTTCGTTAATTTGCAACAAAGTATAAACTTATCAAAATTAAATACAATCATTGGGCAACACTTACAATCATTAAATATTAGTTTCGCAAAATATTTCCCATCTGAAAAAACCACGTGTGAAAGAAATGTGTGGATAACAAACCCTTTTTTAACATATGACAGTAGTCAGTTAAATTTAAATGACAGAGAATATGAGTCGCTCCTTGAAATTAGTGCAGATATTATGTTAAAAGCTAGTTTTTCAACAATGTCTATTGATAAATTTTGGATCAAGTTGAAAAATGAATATCCATCTCTATACGACAAAGCCATGAAAATGTTACTCCCCTTCGCAACTACATACTTATGTGAATCGGGATTTTCTTCTATGACAGTTATAAAAAATAAATTTAGAAATCGGCTCTCTGTTATTTCACCGCTCCGGCTTAGCTTGTCTAATTTGGAACCAACAATTGACAAGTTGATTGAAGAAGAGCAGCAGCAATCTTCTCATTAACAATATATTCATATACAATGCGCTTTGATTATTTTTATAATTTCTGGTTTTTTGTTCTAATCTTGCTTAAAGTTTGTTCATTGATTTAATTTGTTGGTAATTGTAAGAATGATATTTTTGTTTTGTTCCTACATTCATGGGTTTGTGTTTTTTTTTATAACTCTGTCATTTTTATTAAAGTTTTATATACTTACCTTCTTATTATTATTATATGTACATATGTATAATTATATACCTATACATTTAAATATTACTGTAAGCAAAATGTTACAACTAACTTGCGCGATAGTTCTTTATAATAAAAATTTGTTGTTAAGAAAATATCACTGGTCCGCAATTTTTTTTTAATAAATCTACTGGTCCGCGGGCCAAAAAAGGTTGAGAAACGCTGGTTTAGAAGATATGATGCTAACCAAAGGTTTGCTACCATTTTGGCTCCAAAAATTTTCAATTTTTTACCAAATTCAATAAAAACAACCAAATATAAGACATTTGTCAATATGTGTGAGAAATACATATATGAAAATAAAGAGTACTTAGATGGACTGTTGTAGTGGTGAATAATCTTTTTTTCAATTCGGATATTATTTATTGTAAGGCAATTTCATAGTTATATTTCATTTAAAATGTTTTCATTCCAATTGCACATAGTAAGTGTCAAGTCACTTAGGTGCGGTACTCAACTGGTGTTATAGTGTATGATGAATGCACAGCTTTGTACTTTTTATACCATTTATTAGTATTAGTACTATTATTATCAAATATTATATTGTATATTCTATAGCACAATAAATAAATAAATAAATGAAATCTTCTAATTCACTCTCTCTTTTTCTCTCTCTACTTCACTCTAATTCCTTGGGTATGTTCTGTGGGTTCATTATATGAATAAAATGATTGGAAACTCTGAGGATACCCGTGGTATGAGAACATGTGTTGTTGGACCATTTCTTCACCAGGAAATTTATGGTCGAGTGCAGTTGGGGTGCTGTGAGCAGACGTAATAAGCAACAAAGTGCAATTTAAATGTGCAAAAATATTTCAAATGTATTTTTAAGAATAGTACGACAGGAATATTAAAATTTTTCTGAAGAAGAATTGCAAATTTTTTTTAAACAATTACTAGACATTCAAACAAACGTGTAAAACTAGTATGCATAGAATACTCGGAGTTTTTGTACAGATCATATATATAACACATCCCTAAAATGGAATAATTATTCGTTTGTTTCAGATTCATGAGAAAAAGCTCTTCAAAAAATTAAATCTCTGGAAATAGCACCACTTCAGCAAGTAGTCAGTATTTTAAATGAGAGCCTTAATCTAATGAAAAGCCCTCGTGCCACTTATGGGAGAATGTGGAATTGATCAGGATATACAAATACCTCTGCAAAGACTTATCGATAATGCTGGTAGTCTGATATTAAATATGAATAACAATATTGCTGAGCTGTTTAAGCGGAAAAAACCTTCACAAAAAAATTTATTGGAGGAAAGTGAAAAAGACAAATAAGGAAACATACAAAGTCAGCTCGAAGAAATGATGTACCAGACAAATACTATGGTCCTGATACAAAATGTCCAAATTCTGGCTTTGTATGATGAAATTTATACACATAAAAAAGTGGAATTTTTGAAATCCAAAAAGAAATCAGAGGATCTAATTGATAAAATAGCAGTTGATACTGTGAGACGAAGTGCAAATCCACTATGAATACAGAAGCGTTCAATAAAATTGACCACATCCAAATTTGGAAGAGTTTGCAAAAGAAGAAAAACCTTATCAACTGCTAATTTCGTGAAAAATTTGCTTCCAGATATGGCAATACGAGTGAACCACTAGTAATTAATGAGTTGAAAAAACATTTAAATATAGATATTAATTAAGTGGATTTTATATTCATCCAAGTTAAATAATTTTAGAAGCCAGCTCTAGCGGTTTGATTGGAGAGGATAGAGTTATTAGAGTTAAATGTGAATCTAACAATAGATGCTTCCTACAAAATAAAATGAATTTTGCCAAACGTCGTAATAAAAAAATAAAAAACATTATTGTAGTTTGATTCCCAAAAAATAAGAGAAACAAGATATTGAATTTGTTTCAATTGTAATACAAGCAAAAAAATATTTAGAGACATCTTCTAAACTGAAACATTTTTTCTATTTTAAGCTGTTTGTAAATTCAAATTCCAGTTAATGAAAAAAGCATTTCGCACTTTTCCCTACTTTTGATAAGTTTAGTGAAAAAATGTTCGTTCCCCAAGTTCAACATTCAAGTTTACTATTTCATATCCATCTTCATAGTGTTGGAATACATTCGCAAACCAAAAAAACTGAAGAGATAACATCAGAAATGCTGGCATGGTGATGTAAACAATAAATAATTGAATCAGTGGACGTTTGATAGATTATTCGAAAAGTATTGTAATTCTGTATCCAACCGTGATATAATTTTTATTTTATTTGTAAGGTGAAGGCGGGCATTGGAATATTTGGGAATTTTGTTATAGTTAATGGTTTCAAACAAAATTTGCAAAATATCCTGCAATACATCGCTTGGAAGATATTTTTATTCTGTATCTTAACATGTGAACAATTTTTTATTTTGACCATTTCAAAATTTGATTATTATAGTTCATGAATCACACTAATTACTATTCACATTAGAGAGTGTGAGGTTGAAAGACATGCGATTTTGAGAGAATCACATGCAAAAAGGACCTTGCCAAAGGAAATTTTGGAATGAAGTTGCTATGACCCTACTGCACAAGTTTAGCTTAAATGTAAGGCTTAACAGAGTGCAGCTTAATAATAATTCCAAATCTTGCATTGTCCCATGTCCACTTGAGTGGCATAGGGATGTTCATTTTTATTTATTAGACTGTTATAATTTTGGTTGGCAATACCAGTATAAATACTATTTGCGCACTTTTATCTGGGAACTTACTTCTCAATCTTTATTATAAATTTGATCAATCTAAATAGTTACTGCCATGAAAAGTGTAAAAATATTGGATCAGCAAAGTTCAATTTATTTCATAATTATGGAATACAAAAAGACAGAATCGGTAACGTGGAATGAGCGTGGAAAAAAATTGAAAGGAAATTCAACATTTAACGCCCTTCCGCAAACTCCAGGAATCACCTAAATCTCAAAAAAAAATTGGTAACAAAAAAAAGGAGACGAGAAAAGTGGTACTTGAAGCAGACTGGTGGTGGGCAACACGTGACAAATAATGACCCTTTAGTAGACTGTAACTGTATCTGTAGAGTAGGGAGGGTAAGTGTAGGCAAACAGCACTTAGGCCACATGTGACCCATTGTACATCCTCCCGAGGAGTTGTCCTCCTAGGTCATCGTCCATCCTGTCCTTCTCAGGAAGGTGGACAGGTCACTAGGAGATATCTCCTTTATATCGGCAGGTGTAGGTCAAGACTCACCGAACACACACTCTCTTATTGACGATAACTCCGGACACTCGCATAAGACATGCCTGACAGTTTCGTCTTCCTGTTCACACATCCTGCATAGAGGTGTGTCCACTGGCCCCATAGTATGGACGTGTTTCCTTGGTTGACAGTGGCCAGTCAGAAATCCTTATTAAACGAAGGTTTTTCCTGATCATCGCCAAATATTTCTTCGGCGCCAGCTTCCCAGGGTCGCCCAGGGTGATCCTGGCAAGACTGCATCCTTTGATTCCATCCCATCTCTTAAGGGATTGAGCATGGGTGTAACGTTTGGCTAGTTCCGCAATTGTCGAAGTCGTTAGGCCGTAGGTGTCACTGGGTCCTAGATTTTTTAGTCCAGCGGCTTCCCTGGCTAAAGAATCAGCAATGCGATTTCCTTCACTCCTGTCTTGCCCTTTAACCCACCTCAGGATAATATTGTTATCTGCCGAGGCGTCAGCTAAATCTTGGTGGCACTCTAGTACTAGCCTCGATATAACACGTTGTCTGTTCAAGACCAATAGGGCTTGTCTACTATCAGTGCAGATTGTTATGTTTTTGCCAGAAATTCCTCTTCTGGTTAGTTCTTTTGTGGCAATTGAGATACCAGCCAGTTCTGTTTGAACCACGCTGGTATTGTTTCCCATTCCCCACTTAATATTTAGGCTTAGTGCTCTCGAGTAAACTCCACAGCCTGAGCCTTCTTTCATTTTTGAACCATCTGTATATATGCGTATTGCATTTGCAGCATCTGGCTCTGTGTTCTATTTTATTTGTATTTTGTAGGGTTTGTTAAACAAAAACCTGGGTTCAGTTGCATCATTGGCTGCCTGCAGCAGAGGTAGCGCAGTAAGCGCTTCCTGCCATAGGTTTAACCTCTAGTAGACATTACCCTGTCTATTATTAATGGAAAAACCGTTCTCGGTTTCGTAAATCAATTTGATGACGATTTTAAGACTAACACTGGGCTCTTAACAGCTGAACGCAAACTGAAAATTGTTTAAATATGATCCAGTGATAGTGAAGTAAGTGACTAAATTTGTCGACTGTATAAAATGTCATTTCAGCAGCAAGAGGTCCATGGACTCAAAAATAAAGATGACTGGGAAGAGATAAAATCAAAAGATTTGAAAAAACCCAATTAACCCAAGATGATTCTTTCGACATCATAATATGGAATTGAAGTAAGTTGCTTTCCCAAAATAAGTCAACACATTGAATAGGATGTTATTAATTGTAATATAAAATGTTCATTTTAGTCATCTGCTCCAGGATTAAAGAACAAAATTTTGGTCGGTGAAAGATAAAATTATGAAAATGTTGCTGCTGCTAAGGAAGAAATTAGCGCAGGCTTTAGCAGGAGCTGTTCATGCTGGCGGAGTGATCAAATATGACTAGGACAGGAAGTCCATCGGTGAGATCGTTTCACATCACTATCTTTCGAATAAGTCAAAATTTAAAGTTCCTTTCCACGATCGTATTCTTAAAAGGAAATACTCATAAACTGAAGATCCTTTCTCTGGAGGGTACGCATAATTGACTATTTTGGGAAGTAATAATAAAACTGTATTGTGTTTTTTTGCCACGTAATAGACTTATTTATTTTACGAACCGATGAAAAATTGAGAATGGAAATATTCCATATTTTATGGTTACAATTTGATGGTATTTTATTCTGCTTTTATGTATATATACAACTTGCGAGAATTAATTGAAGATCTTGCTGTAAATATCCAAGAATTTAAGGTGAAAACACAGGATAAACAAGGGGTAAAGGTGCCGGCTTTTTAAAATGTTCCAAATCAAATATCTAGTTATTCATTATCGAATGTAAAGAGTTAGGTGGTAATCTTTTAACATACTACCCAAATTGTGAATTACACTCAGCAGATGTATCAACAAGACGAAGCAGGTGTCCCCGACCAGTCTAAAAATAGACTAGCAGTGACGTGTTTGCAAGGAAGTGCAGCGGAATGGGCTAGTATGAAGGAAAACAACGTGAACTTTACCTGGAAATCTGGTATGGTTCCTATAGTACAGGAAGTCCTGCCGAATACTTTTTGAATCTATTCAACCAAGCAAGCTTTTTGTCCGAAAATATCCCGACTGAAAAATTCATCGGAATGATTTCTACCCCTGAAATTCAGAGAGGATTAATTAATTTCGAAAGTGTCGAATCTTACTTACAGAAGATTGACAACACATATAAATCTGAACAGATTCAAAGTTCTGGAAGGAATTGGCGAGGTCACAACTCCCAGAACTAACAACCATAATAGAGACCAAGTAGCCGTTACCGAAGATAACCAGAGGTCGGACTCTATGAAAATTATATTCAAGAGAAGAGAATAAAAAAAAAAGCAATAAATGTCGCTAAAAATTCAACAATATAACAATTTGTTCATGCTTTTCGCAACAATTCGCTCATTATCGCATTTGCCGATCGGGTAGAGATCTCGATATTACCAATTCTGGAAACATAAGTAGGTCACAATTGCCAACAGAAAAAAGAAAATATTTTAATTTTGTTAATTTACTTTTAGAGGCTACAAACGCAAAATGTCAAATGTCACTTGTGTTTCCATAGTCCAGGGTTGTGACTGTTCAAGTTTATACTCCACATTACAAGTGTCGTATGTTCTTTTTGTCATTGTCAACTGTTGTGGGATTCCATCGATATTTTTGATTCAGTTCCTTTATCAGTTAAGTTTTGATATAAATAAATATAACTATGCCTCCACGTAAAAAGTACAGTGCAGCATGGGCACATTTTTAAGAAAATTTTGATAAAAAATCGGCAAAGTGCAATTTATTGCCGACAATCTATAAGTATTGTGAATGGTTGTGTGAGAAATTTAACTAGACATCTGGAAGGGAAACATTCTACTATTTCCAATAGAACGGAAAAACAAAATAGTGTGCTTTTGAAATAATCAAATCCAACAACTTATTGATACTGTACATGCGGAAAATAAGCCGTCAACTTCATCACAAGGATCTGTTGTTCAAAGAACTTCAAGTCAACCAGCCATCACAAACTATATTCGAAGACCACCTCCAGCTCGTAAATCTGAGCAAATCGATCGGCAAGTTTTAAAAATGGTCGCTTAGGGTCACCATGCTTTTCGAATAGTTGAAGAACCTGAGTTTAGGAAACTTATTGAAATGGTCTTATTTTGTCCTGGGTATCAACTACCAGCAAGAAAACCATTATCAAATAATTTACTGATTTCCGTAGAAAGCAGCATTTCACAAGAAATAGAAGAGAAATTGGCATTAGCAAAAGCGGTTTGCCTCACAACGGACGGTTGGACATCCCGAAACAACGATGGATTCATAGCTGTCACAGCTCATTTCATCAAAGGTGAAACAAAACTTTGTTCGTATACTCTATGGTGTTTGAAATATAATGAAAGACATACGGCTGAGAAGTGTGTAGTTTCTTATAAGACATGTTGCTGAAATGGGAAATCAAATTATTATTAAATTTTATTGTTAGGGCTGGCATTTTTCATATAGGTGATGTGTGTAATAAAGTAAACACATTGTTGAATTTTTTAAACGGAGCTCCCAAGCTCAAAAAAAATGCGCGATACGCAGCAGCAGATGGGTCTTCAAATGCTAGCAGGACGTCGTAACGCGTTGGAATTCAACATACGTTATGTTGGATCGACTCGTTAAAATAAAGGGGGATGTAATTGCGGCAATCGCGCTTATTAAAAGTGAACTTATTCTCCAAGATACTGACTGGATTATAGTTGAGGAAGCAGTCACTATCTTCGGGATATTTGATGGAAGTACTACGGAAGTTAGTAGTGAAAAAACTGTCAGTTTGTCAGAAGTTTTAATTTTTGTTGAAATAATGGCTGCAAATATATCCCAGCATATCAAAAGCCACGAAGAACGACAGCAGCAAGTTCCAAAGATCTTGAAAATGCTTAGAACCCTTCAAGAAAATATTTTAAATCGATTTCAGGATTATGAAAGTGAATCTCTCTACACAGAGAATACTATTCTTGACCCTCGATTCAAAAAAGAGGCTTAAGAAATATAACAAAATATGAGAGAGCAGTAAATATTTTACGAGAACGTCCCAGTTCGTCAGAGCCGAAATCAACAGAATTATACACCAATCAAGGGGAAGAACAGGGGCCATCCAACGATACTAGAAGGAAAAAAAATATTGTATGGGACGTTACAGCAGCAGAAATCATTGAGCTAGATAAATATCTGAATGAGGATATTGCTCCTAGGTCAATTGATCCTCTGCAGGGGTGGCATGAAAGACGCCTTTTTCATCCACTTTTGTATGCCTATGTTTAAAAGACGTTGTATAACTGCGACCTCTGTGCCATGCAAAAGGGTATTTTCTTAGGCTGGACAGATCCTTAATGAAAAGAGAACTTTCTTAAAAAAGTGTCCAGTCTTCTTTTTTTACCCAATAATATGTAGTTGTTTTTTTTTGTTTTTTAATTTATTATTGTTTTATATTCTCGCTATTTAACATTTTTTGTGTTTTTACAAGTACAAGTACAAGCCTATTGTGGCGATATTGTAGAAGAAGAAAATAGTATGGCGGGAAGATGTTCCAGGAGAGTCAAAAAGTAGAGTTGGAAAGTTTCTTTGATAGTTTTCCCAAAAGCTTCAATCTCATTATTGCAGAAAATCAACGAAAAAATGTATCTGGAACCGCCATTTAAATCAAAAACTGAGCTTTTTTCACTTTACAAAGAAGACTGGTGTAAAAACCATAAAAGTGAAGCACTAAGCACTGCTACTTTTTCAAACATGTTTGAAGGTTTAAACCTAGCACTCTTCTCACCCAAAAAAGATGAATGTGATGTTTGTGTGGAATACAGAACCAAAAATATAGAATATAATTTATATACAGACCATATTGCAGAGGAAGATGAGGCACGTGATGAAAAGATACAAGACAAAATTTCGAACAATATAGTGTTCACAATAGATCTTCAATCCGTACTTTTGTTTCCAAAATCAAATGTGTCAGCTCCGAATTACCGAACTAAGCTGATAGTGCACAGTATCACCATTTTTACTTTATAGACAAAAGATGGATCGAGCTTACAAATTAAATTGAATTTGCTTAGTTTAAAAATACAAATTATTCAAAAAAGTATTGAAGGCTTAATTTGTATTTACCACCTGAAAATACATAGAAGTGTTTATTAAAATTTATAGTACTCAGTAGTTGGTGCGATGGATTGATGCCACTTTCCAAATTACCCAGGCACCACAGGATATCCTTAGGATGTCCATATTGAGTTCCAAGCTGGTCCCGATATGTATACATATTACCGCGCCCCATTTCCACAGTCACGAAAACGTCCCAGACCTAATTTGTACGTACTAGGGACGTTCTAATTTGTACGTACTAGGAATGGGGACGCACAACTTAGACTCAAAAATTGGATAATGATACACATAATTATTAGAAACCACAATTATTTACAATTTGTAGGTATATAATAACCAAAAACCAAAAAATACGTAATATTTCTATCCTTTTTTTTAATTTAGCACAATTATTTCTATTCATCAATTGCGCATGCGTGGCAGCACATTCGCTACTTCGCCACCCAGCATCGGTTATCTATACATGACTCTATATCTATGCATCAGTCGCCATTTTGGTTGTTTTGCGTTTCTGTGTGTATAATACAATCAGAAACAACTATGAATTATTATGTTTGGTATAATTTTGTGTTGTGATATTTGATGTGTTGTTGAACCCAGTGATACATATTTAACGTAAGTGTAAATAAAATGAGATCATCCTATCCCATTCATTATTATGGCATTCATAAAAAAATACTAGGTATATGCGTGCCAAGTGACTTAAGGATACCGGCGGAGCCAGCTTTCTGTGCTGAATACATCAACGTTGATTGTAGTAGTTTAATTGACAAATTATTTTAAATGGCTCTATGGAAGATGCAACAGTGCATAATCTCAATCGCACCATTTTTTTGGCAAAATGGTGCGACTTATCAGAATCTCATCAAAGTGTGTCAAAGGATAATTTTTTCATGGAGTTTTCAAGTTTTAATGTTTCTCTTAACCCCCGGCGGCTTTGTGGAGGAGTGTATATCATGCCCCATCAACTTTCAAAAGGGCTTGTTTCACATAAACTTCAGAGCCATGCGCCGAGCCTCTCAGCATGGTAGGGAATCTCTGAACGAGCGAGGGAGTCGGAAAATTCACTAAAATTGCGGATTTAATGAGAACATGACGAGAACTATAACGCCGTTGAAAGATACTTCCACCATCTACTACTGTTTAACCCTTTCAGTGGCCATTGTACCTGTTAAAATTAGGAATCTATGAAAGCTTCAAACATTCAATTGATGTAGCTGTATTAACGGAAATTGTAATCCTCATACATCTAATTTCACTTCCTATATATAGATGGCAACAACAGTGTCATCGTTTTGACGTTCAAACCGTTCAAGTGTCAGTGTTTTCATGTGAGTGACAGTCGAAGTAAGTAATGTTATTTATAATCTTCAATTACTGTTTGTTTTAATGGTCATCATTTATATTTCATTGCTAGAAGATATAAAAAAATGTTGTATTTTACGGATGGAAGATATATTTTGTTCATATTTTATTTGTGTAACTAACTAAGTGGTCATAAAAATTGAAGGGTACATTTATGTACCCGTAAACACTTGAGTACATTGTTTTGTGTCTACATCTGTACCCAAAAACAATAGAGTGAGCTTTTATTTTTAGTCGGTAATTTTTTTTTCTTATTATTATTTAGATCACTATGGCTTCAAAGCGATGGAATAGACAATTTTAAACTGAGGAAGAACTCCTGCTGGAATTGGAAACTGGCACATCTGATTTGGAGTGTTTGAGTGACGACGCAGATGATGGTGACGAGGATGTGGTAATTCGAGGAAGGATACAGGATGAAGAAGGACCTATCAGTGGAGAACACGAGGACAGCTTCGATGATGAGAATGAAAACAGCTCAGATGATGAGAATGAAACAATAAATAATATCGAGGAGGTTGAGATAGAAAATAGTTATGATTGGGTCACTCCAAAAAAACTTGTGAAATGGTTAGAGAATGTTGAATATATTACAAAAGATTTGTATTTTCAAACTTCTCGCTTATCTAATAACAATATAACTGGAAATTATCCAATTACCTACTTTCTAAAATACGTTCCCAATACTTTTTTCGAAAATATAGTCCAGTATACGAATATGTACGCTATTCAGAATGGGACCACTAGCTTTCAGCCAACAAATTTATCGGAAATGAGGGCCTTTTTTGGATTGACAATAATTGCGGGGAATTTAAGGTTTCCTAGTCTTAGTATGTATTGGGACAGGAAACTGAAAGTGAATTTATTTACCGAAACGATGACCCTGAAGCAGTTTTTCAAGCTACGCACGCACGTACATTGTGTGGACAATTTGGCACCTAGAAACAGTGAAGATAAGTTATGGAAAGTACGCCCAATTTTCTTTACTGTGACGAAAAAAAAATTTAAAACCACAAAATCATGTTTATGTACACTAAAATAATAGATTACAGCCAGTAAAAAATTTTTTGCATGTACAAAAATAAATCGCCACTGAAAGGGTTAACCCAACATCCACATGTTTAAAGACGATTTGGTGGGTTAGTAGTACTTATTTTATTTTCTGAATTATTGTTCTTTGTTATTGTATATATATATATATATATATATATATATATATATATATATATATAT
>CAJUYI010001235.1:5962-16821 GCA_910591695.1 Galerucella pusilla
TAATGTGATAGTGTTTCGTATTCCATATCCAAAATTTGCTGACAATCAATACGAGGGTCGAAAAAATTTAAAAATAGTTATTTTCAAAAAAACTACATTCTTTTTATTACTGGCACAAGCAGGCATCCACTGAAAAAGATTGTGACCTTTATTGGAGGGCTGGGCTTCATGGATGTCTAGGTAGCAGGAATGGCACAATGGGCCCGCCAGTGCCATCAGTGCCGGAGCCTTGTCTTTAGTTTGGCTAGGTCAAGGCTCGCCTGCACATTTATTAGTAATAGTAGTTAACACCAACAAGTTTTTCAAGAGGCCTGGTCTTAGATCAAATCAAACACATAACACTCACAAATAAACTACCTAACGCCTTAAAATATTAAAAAATCAAAAGCATCGTTTGTAACGACAATGACATGAAACGGGTGTTAGGTGGCGTCATAGATAAACAAAACCGATTATGGTTACTGCGCAAGACAGTTGGCAAATTTCACGTGGTTATAACTCATATCCCAAAGGTAGGCATCTATAAAGAAATTATATATAATTTATTAAACAAAATATTAAAAAAAAATGAATCAAATTTATTTAATAATAATACATTCGTGAAAATTATAAATTAATTTTGTTCTGATCAATGACATTCACAATGCATTGTTTGAGTCGTTGATTTTGTAGGTTATCAAGTTTGTTCCGAATATCCGTTATTTTTGTAATCTTGAAATTTGCAAATTCTAGCTCATTATATAATGAACTGATTTTGTCGATGGCCGCATCTTCTTTTTTCGCATAGTTTTTCTTCAGTATTTCCTTCTGGTCATCGTTACCTTTTTCCAAAGTACTTACAGCTAACCACGAACAGTAACCATTCCGAACGTTTATATGTTTGGGCTTTTGGCTGTAAGAATCCATAAAATCGTTCTAAAAAAATTATAAATATATCAACGTTTTATCCTCTAATGCTTGCGCATAAATTAATTCATTCCTAACTCTTGAATCCTCACCTCAACTTTCCTATAAACTGCAAAATCATTGAAAATCTCCTTGGCTTGTGCTAAATTACAAACATCCTTTGCTCCTGTCGCATACAAAGCTGATAAAAGCGGCAGACGATAACACACTGACGCTATTTTATGCTTAGCTATTTTTTCTATTAAATCCATATTAAAAGCTTTAAAATCTTTGCTTATCATTTCAAGATTCAATCCACGAGAAGATTCAATACCAACATCATGGAATAATTCGAATAAAAAACGATAATTAGGGTGTTTTCTAAAATATTGTGTTATTAACGAAAAAATGCAATTTTGTAAAAGGATAGTGTCATTTGCCACCAGCAATCCTGCATCTGCTTGATTGTGATAAGTTTTATAATTATTTCTATATTTTATATCATTAATTATATCGCCTGTCATATATATTATGGATTGTAGCTAAAAAATAAATAAATTATTACATTATACACACCAAATAACTTTCTTGAAATTATTTGGCAAGGTCCGGTATTTCGTGATCTGCTCCTCAAACATATAATTCAAATGATTGGACCTCGACGGTATGCAACACTTCAATCATATCAAGTTATTTAATGTAATAATTAACAAATATCAAATTTTGCTGCTCTGAAAATAACAATTCTTACCATTTCTCCCAACCATCCCAGTAAATAAACCAAATTTACATTTTCTTCTGTTATTTCGCCTGTTTCCAAAGCCTTGTAACACATCAAAGTTGTACAGGGGACTTGTTTATCTCCGACATGTGAGGGGTAGTCGATAAGTCCAATGAGTTTCATTTTAAGCTCGGGGAAGTACTGGCATATTGAATGCTCTGTCAAATCTTTTGCAAATTGTGGAAAGTATTTATTTGCTGTGGACTGTATATCTTCGAGAGATGTATCTAACTGCAAACTTGTCGATGCTTGCCTATTAAATATACTTAAATATTTATTATACTTCCAAGAATTGCTATACCGGTGTAAGAAAGCATCGTAAAACCAACTAATTTCATTCTAGGTATAAATTTTGGTATAACTTTATACCCAGTATAACTATACCTAGTATAAATCTCTCTTGTAAAACCGGCCCTAAGTGAAAGTTGATTTTTTTGATAGTGGTAGATATTTTGCGAGTACTGGCGAGAGGAGCAGCTTTTTAAACAAAATAAAAACACCATTAATGTTAATATTTTTTGTAAAACTGTTAGGAATACTAAAAACTGGAGTTTCATTTTACTTTATTATAATTGGAACCTGCTACTTGTGTAAATCAAGCACTTACTTTTTATTTCAAGGACCTAGGATCAAGGATACATTAAATTAGACCAATTTTTTATCGCGCTCACATAAGGGACAACTTACAGAAATATGCAACAATAAAAAAACAAAAAATATGAATGTCAAAAAGTGCAACTTATAAAGTTAGTTTTGCATACCTGATATTGTTATTTACTTTTACATATTTCTGACACAGGTTCTTTTGTAATTTGAAATACAACTTGCTACCTCTTCCGAACATATTGACTACTATAATAATCTTACTACTTATGTAAAACTTTTAATTATTTAATCTATAACAGCAAATTTCTGGAAATAATAAGGTACACATAGGTACACTTTTATGAAATTAATGAATGTGCTGCATATTCCATTCGATTATAAAAGTAGGTATGTTATGAAAAAATATTTTAAAAAATAGGAAGAGCAACTATACAAAGCAAATTATACGTTCAACAACAAAAAATTTCAAATGGTCCAAGACATAAAAGATAAATAACTCATATTAAACTTTATAAAATTAGTAATAATCATAATTATTACAACCAGTAGACATTTTATGTAAAGTTCAAGTAAAAGATATAGTGAACATTATCTAATAGTTAACAGTAACCAACGTATTAAAACTTATCTATAAAAACAAAATAATAGTGCTTTTTACCATGTTGAACAAGGGACGTTAAAGCGAAAAGTCTTATCACGACATAGCTGAATTCCTAGCCTCGCTACGCTCGGCTATGAATTCAGCCTCGGCAGTCAATCTTGCTGCCTAGTTAAACAAATAACTAATTTTTGCAATTAAAAGAAATTATTGACCGACGGGCTTCGGCAGAGTTAGTTGTTCCATCGCCAGTTTAAGGTATATGCTTACATAAATGCTTACCTGAAATTATTGTTTATTTTAACATATTTCCCACACAATTTCTGCTGCAAATCCAAACAAAACTTAGAACTTCTTCCCAACATGTTCAATAGTAATATAAAACTTTTTTCAAAACTATAAAATGTCATGGTCAGTAAATCTCATTTGCATAATATTGATCATTAAATTTGTTTTTTTCGTTACCGAACAAGATTTATTCGTAATTCCCACTTCGGTGTCAGAGATTGTGTTTATTTTTGTATATTTTACTAAGATGCTAGTATGTGTAATATTTATCTACTAATCTGTACGATTGCAATATCAAAATTTTTTAATGAAAATACATTCCCAAACGCTAACTAAAATGTTTATAATAAGTATAAAGATATGTAAAGAAAAGGAGATTTTGTAATGTAATGTAATTAGATCCACAATATCTCCAAAATGTCTAAATTGCGGGTCTGTGTATCTTCCATAAAGAGAAGAGCGCATGTATATATGGCTGCTAACAAATGAAATCTTCACATTATTTACTGAAACTTGCCTATTCTGTTCATATACGGCCAAATGTTTCACTTTTATTGAAAGTTTTTTGAATTTTTTTGAATTACATCTACCAATTCGAAGGATAGAAATGAAAAAAAACTGTCAAAATAATCAATGGGCGAAGACAGTTCCGGAAGTATAAAGTTTCGGAGATATCCCTCTTACCTGAGTGAGTCAGATAGGCTTCTAAGATGGAATTTCAATACTTTGAGTTCACGAAAGGCACAACTTCCTGACGTGAAGTTCCCCATTCTCATATACAGATTCTAGAGTATATAAAAGTAATTGTAAAGTTGGAAAGAAGGCTTCACATATGTTTTTTCTTTAATAAAAATTGGCGCTCTCAATTTTTTTTCTGGATCCCATCTTTTGTTTTGAAAAGTCTATTTTCGAAAATTTCATGACTCCGTTTGGAGCAGAAAAATGATTCTATACAAAAACATACCAACAACCTCTTGGGACGAATTTTGAGCGTTTTTTAGGAAAAAAATATTTTTCTGTCGAAATGGAATTATCGACTGAAAATCCAGCACTGGTTTATGTAAAATTTTCCCCTGAACCGATTGCCGAAGACTAGAACGTTCTATCTATTCAAATATTTGAGTTATGGGCATCTTTTGTTTTGAAAAGTGGATTTTCGAAAATTTCATGACTCCATTTGGAGAAGAAAAAATGATTTTATACAAAAATGAACTGTGTCAGCCAATTCTCGTACCAAAAAAACCCCTCGGAACGAATTTTGAGCATTTTTGTTTTCTCGAAAATTTGAAGCAAGGGGAAATATTTAATATAAACTGGTTTCCGCTAATTTCCTTATTGCTCGGAATTATCGACTCAAAAGCCACTGGTGTATGTAAAATTTTCCCCTGAATTGATTGTCGACGACTTGAACGTTCTATCTATCATATCAGTCGAGTTATGAGGACATTTTGTTTTAAAAACTGGATTTTCGAAAATTTCATGACTCTATTTGGAAGAGAGAAATTGATTTTATACAAAAACGAACTGTGTCAGTCAATTTCTTGTACCAAAAAACCCCTCGGGACGAATTTTGAGCGTTTTTTAGGTAAAAAAGGTAGAACGTGTCGCGGGACACACGGTAGGAACTTTAGTTCCTTTTAAGCAAAAATTATGGAATACATCTGACGTTATAGAAAAACAATTTGCATATCTCTCCGTGGTCGAGTAGTAAACAAACCAGACTCTCACGCGTAGACCCGGGTTCGATTCCCCGTGAACAAGTTCTTTTTATTGTTAATTTTATTTTTAAATAATTATCCTGCTTGATATTAATAACGACAACAGGTAGACGTTTGAAATATTTAACAGAATATTCATTATTATAGATACGGTACCCTTCATGAGGGAGTCCGACTGGCAACATCTACTTATAACAGCATCATATTTTTAAAAAGGGAAACCGTAGCATTATACAAATTGGACATTCAAGAACTGTACGTTTACCACAAAAAAATTAGCGGAAACATAATATTGAATTGTTAAATTTTCAATTTGAAGATATATTACAGTTTATAGAAATTTTTATTTTCTAGATTTTTTTCTTAAGTGAGTCGTAGAAAAAATATGCTGTTCGACTCGTGTGGATTGTCCATATCGCACTTGAACTTCGTCCTCGTGCGATATGGCCATCATATCCACACTAGTTGCACAAACTATAACTATTTCTATCAAAATATGCCCTTTTACATTTAAAAACAACCTGCCAAATGTCAAATTAATTTATCCATCCATTTTAAAGTTATCGAATTAAAACATTCAAGTTTTCAAAATTTCAACACCCTGTATTTCGAAAAGTAAATGTGCTAGACCCCTTAATCCTCATATCATTTTGTCCAATTTTACGAAAGGAATCTACATGCAAACGTTGTAATTACCCTTAAAGTTCGAGATGCTTATACCATTTTTTGCGCGATAGTATTGAAATAAATTCCGAATAAAATAATTTAAATTTCTTCGAAATGAACGAAATGTCAAAAGTGACATTTATACTTCTCGATCAGTTTAAAATATATTTTTCATTTTGGTGAAATTATTTTATTTCCAGAAAATAGAATACAAATATGCAAATTTAACAATTATAAAATTTGCATACCGCTGCAGAGACATAAGTCTGTCCGCAGTCTGGCTTAAAACTACCTTAAAACTAAATTAGGTCATTAAAGCTTACATACTAAAAAAAACTAAATCAAAAATAGTTTTTGCAAATTACAATAGAAAATAGTCTCAATCCTTACATATAATCTTTGATTCTGACTCATTTTCGTTTCTATAATATAAACTCAAAATTTTTTGTAGCTTCTTTTAAGGCTTTTTTAACATTTTTGTTATTTATAATTGGAATTATTTTCTTGTTATTTGGTAATTTATTAAAATAATAATGAGCACAATAAATGTGAGACCTTCTACCAATTTCTTTTTTAACTTTTGGTAGAACTAGATTTCTATACCTAGTCCTCTCAGCATTATTAGTGTAACCTTCACATAGAGTAGGATAATGATAAAATAGACATTCAAGAATATATTTGTTTCTTAACTGTAATGGTAAGTTAGTGGCATTATCCTCTTTTAGGATTTTGATTACTTTATTGTGTATAGACAATAAATTTTTCAAATGACTTTTAGCAGCTGATCCCCATGCTATTATGCCATACGTCGGGCATACGTAGCTGAACTGTAGTATATTCCATACATAATATTGATTAATAATTTGTTAGATAAAATAGGCTTTAGTTTTGAAAGAACAAATACAGTCTACTTAAGCTTTTTGGTTCTAGTAATTATTTCCTTCTCCCATCTCAGATGCTGGTCAATTATTACACCTAAGTACTTAACATTGTCAACCACAGAAATACTTTCAGTTCCAATTTTTATTGTAAAGTGAAGGGGAACGCTGTCAAGATAGTTACCGAAAGTTATACAGTGAGTTTTTTTAACGTTGAGGGAGAGAATATTAGAATCAAGCCAAAACTTAACTGAGCATATTAATTTTTGCAATTTCCATTGAACTAGATTCCACGTTTTGTCGTAACATAGCAGGACCGTATCATCTGCATAAGAAATAATGTATAATAATATAATATAATGTATGTTCGTTATTGTCATCAGTCAGCAGAAAAATGTCATTAATGTAGATTAAAAAGAGTAGCGGTCCGAGTATAGTACCTTGAGGTACACCAATATCAATAGGGCTGAAAACGCTTGTTATTCCATTATTTTTAGTACGCTGCATGCGACCAGACAAGTAATTTTTCAAAATATTGTATCTGTCCTCTTATGCCAGAAAGGTATAATTTTTGTAGGAGTATTTCGTAACTGACAGTGTCAAAAGCTTTTGCCAGATCCTAGAAAACTGCTGCAGTTGGAATACTATTGTCTAATTTATTATATAAAATATTTGTAAAATAGGCTAGAGCATGATTAGTACCAATTCCTTTTTCTGAAGCCAAACTGATTTGGATGTAATAACTTGTATTTGTTGAGAAAGTTAATAATTCTAGCATGCAGCAGCTTTTCGAAGATTTTTGCAAAATTAGATATCAGAGAGATGGGTCTGTAATTACTTGCAAGACTAATAAATTGTTATTATTCTATTTATTACTTTTCGACGTCTGAACGGTAAGTAAATCACTTACCGACGTGTTAAACTTAGAAACCAGTAAACACAACCTACCGTCCTGACAACCGATGTTGTAAATAAACAAAAAAGATCAATTTTTCATTGACATCAGTTATAGAAATAAAAACAAAACTGTCAAAAATAATTTATTAAAACAATGATTTTACTGTTAAAATATTTTATTGCTACACTATGCTAACAATATCTTTTTTTATTCCATGACTAGCATACATTTTCGCTGCGTCTCTCCTAGTTTTCACCAATATCCTATGTCCTTTACAATCCAATTCTTCAATATAGCATTTATCTCTACAGCACTTTTTGCACAGCCTATAGGAACATTTTGAACCCTAAAACATCATATTATATAGGGATATTGTTTTATTTTGCCTCAAAACATCTTACCAAAGGATTAACACAATTTGAACATTTCTCTGTAGGTCTATCTGAGATATTATCGGGTTTTTCAGGTCTTCTGTTTATTCTTCGAAGCCTTTTCATCTTCTTTCTGCTGATAATATTTCCTTCAGAATCTTCGTACATCCTTTTGCTCTCTGATTTCTAAAAACAAATAAACCATATTCGTAATCGCTAAGCTATCGATCTTTAAATAATTTATGAACAAATCTTGTATTACTATAAAAGTATCCAACATAAACATTTTTTGATACCTACACAATCATTTTTATTTTCTTCTACTTTCTTTATATGATTCTCGGGACTTTCCCTTACATATGATTGACACAGCCAAGGAGGAAATATCATATTTTGGTTTCCTTCTTCAGTCATTCTGTCCCAAATTTTCAAACCAACGTGATATGGTTCATACATCTCCCTAATTTCCCTTACGATATCTCTAAATTGTTCCATGGTATTTCCAGCTCCTAATCTAATTCGTAAATTGTTGTTTGCAGAAATTGATAAACTGAAAAATTAAGTTGGAATATTAACAGAACTATAAATAAGATAAAGTCTTACATGTGTTGAAACAATTTAAACAAATGTCCTCTTATGTAAGATAATGGACATGGATACTTTTCCGCTAAGTTTAAATATTCTTCTGCTGGTATCCAAGCTGGAGGATTTTCCCCCATAAAAATAGCTGGGTTGTATAAATTTCCTTCTGCTGTCATTACACCAACTGCCCCAGTTTCTTCTAAACATTTATATACATCTTGAAGACATTGAATATTCCCATTTGATATTACTGGAATATTTACAGCTTCTCTAAAAATAATAAATAACATTGTTACCAGTTAGTAAAGTTGATATTAATACCTAGTTAATACCTTACTGCCTTCACATAACTCCAATCAGCAATTCCAGTAAAAGGTCCTTTCTGTTCTCTTGTTCTACCATGTACAGTTAACATTTTACAGCCCGCTGATTCTAGCATTTTAGCATATTGTATGGTTTTTTCTTTACTCTCTAGTCTTCTTATTTTGCATGTTACAGGTACTTTCAAATTCTTACTTAAGGTACTAACTACAAATAAATCTAAGTAATTTTTTTTTAGATCTTTTTTATTTTAGATTCTTTTTGATCATTTTTATGTAATACTCACCAATACTTTCTAATAAAGACCATTCTTCCTGCAAAAAAGCACCATAATGACCTCTTTTTGCTATCGCTTGAGGACACCCCAAATTAATGTCTATAGCTGAAACATATTCTTGGGCTAGTAAGGCAGCCTCAAGCATTATTTCTGGGTCGTTTCCACAAAACTACAACAAATACAAAATAGTAAAAATCTTAAAAATTTGAAATTAATTATGATAACAGATTGCTTTGTTTAATATGGTTACAGATTTCTTACCTTACCTGAGCAATTAATGGTCTATCTTCCTCGCAAGAAGCCAATGCTTCTTTTCTGTACTTAGAATCTTTAGTGAATATAGCACTATGTAACATTGGTGTGTAGCAAAGTTCGGCCCCATACTTTCGACTTAATAATCTCCATGCCAATTCACTGGCATCTACCATAGGAGCAACAATTTTTACTGGAGAACCAAGGACATCTTTCCATAAATCCATATTAAATGGTGTTATTAATAAATAATATTTTTACAAATTTTTAACTTAACCTTAACCTCTTAACTCTGACAGCCACATTTTTTTCTTCTTCCTTTTTTTCATTTCCTTGGCCTTGTTGTATTCTTTGTAAACAGCTAGCTAATTATACATATCGATGGCCCAGACCGGAGGCTAGCAGTCCTTTGATTTTATTTGGGTTGACGTAGATGGAATTATTTAATATAAATTTGAGTAGATATCAGCAAAATACATTAATGGTTAACCCTTACATAATAAATTATATCTAGTATAGTAACTAACCTTTAAAATCAGCTCTGCAGGTCCTTGTATAATCCAAAAAGTTTTCAAAAAGACATAAGTTGTTATTCTTGGTATTATATCGTTGAACTTCACCCATTTTTAGACTTAATTTACAGAATTCCATGACTGTTGTTCTTAAAAGATCAGTTCAATCCTTTGAGGGCGTTACGCAATTATAAAGGTGACAGCAGCAGCCCAACGTGATAAAATCAAACACGATTCTAAGTAAACACCTTTGTGGTATCTACACAGTAAAAAATAAAATATATAAATGTCAAAAATAATAGTATAATACACATAGATTCAAAAGTTTTGCATCACCTTCTTCGGATGCGAAGGAATTTTTTGGCTTGTTTATCAATGTTTACCAATTCAATATGTTCCATATTTTTTGCAATATTCAGATGTTTACAGTTTTTTTTGTAAGATAACATTTTTAGTTCGATCATTTTAACATTCAAGGCATTTGATTTTTACGATTTTAAGTACAAACATAAATCGTCAAGTCATAAGTAAGATTGACCGTGCAAGAATAGTGGCTTTAGTTGAAGAAGGTAATTCTCAAAGGTTCGTGGCAAACAGAGTTGGCGTTTGGCAAAGTGATGTGGCTCGTGTATGGAACCGGTATCTCCAGACCAATTCTCTTCGTGATAGAACTATAGAAGCGGTAGAAGGCGTGTTACTAATCAGCGGCAGAACCGCTATATCCACTTAACTATCCGAAGAAACCCGACCATGGCAATACCAGCACACCAAAGAGATATGAGACATGCGTTGGGAGTTCAAGTATCGATCTCGACATTACGAAGACGAATACTTGCGACAGGTTTGAGGTGTCGCCGACCAATAAGAGTACCCAGACTACAACCTGAGCACAGAGTTCGCCGACTACATTGGGCTCAAGAACACGCGGCCTTGCCTGAAGAATTTTGAAATTCGGTGTTTTTTTCCGACGAGACAAGGATTTGTTTGGTACAAGATAGCTATCGAATACGTGTGTGGCGGGATCAAACGAGAGATGCTCAGCTTGCCCATGCTCGCCCCGTGCCGTCCTTCAGAGGAGGAAGTGCTATGTTTTGGGCTGGTATCATGTTAAATGATCGCACATAATTAATTCATGTGGAGGGAACGATGACTGGTGATAGGTATCTCAGAGAGATTCTATACATCCTCACGTGAGACTATGGCGCGCAGCTGTTGGCAATTCCTTC
>CAJUYI010001235.1:36821-56312 GCA_910591695.1 Galerucella pusilla
CTTTTCGTCTTAAAATTGAGTAACGAAGCGCCCCATATAATATTCTAGATTACTTAAGAAACACCCTGTATTATACGATCACATGTGGGCCTCTATATTATGGTCATTACATACACAAAATGTCAAAGGCAAATATTATAATACTATTATCACAGTATAGGAACGAACCAGTCACACTCCCGAGTTCTCTGTGACCTACCAAAGTGCAAGTGGTGAATTTGCGAATAAAATTATTTATTATACATGGCTTATATTTTTACGGCTTTTCGGGCAAACAAACATTATTATTTTTATAGTTTATAAGCATTCTTTGCAATAGATACCATTAAAAAGAAGAAAACGGGTAGTGTGTGTGTAAACCAATAAATATTTTGTATGAGACTATTGTTTTATTCACTCATCAGTGTACTGTTCTACAATATTTAAGAAAAAACATTTAACACGTTCAAGTCATTTTAAAACTTATGCCACCTACGCCTATGAAAAAGTAAAATGAATCGTAAAGCGATCCGTTCAAGGTCATCAAAAGCTCTGGCAAGTTCTAGGAATTTTGTGTCTCTTGTGTCTCAGGAATTTTGTGTCCCAGAAATTTTGATCCAGGAATTGTGACCCAGACAAAAAATTACGTACCTGGTTAGGTTAGTCGAATGTCTTACGAGTCATTGAATGCGAGCTGCATACACTATTTTTTCTACTTGCTAGTAAACTACACAGAGAACTGTCAAAAATTTAATATTAACACTCTGTATAATGTGTAGAACGTTTATGGAATTCACTTGTTGAATAATAGAGCCATTAATAATAATTCCAAGTTATTCATGAATTGGGAACTGGCAAAGATATTAAAGGACATGTTGCATACTAGGTCTGATTAATTGATATTATTTTCGGTTGGATGTGTTCCAAATAAAGCCATTTTCTTTGATTAATTTCAAGCTGTTTGTACCAGGATTGGTTAATTTTGTAAGATATATGGAGAAACTTTTGTCAGAATTGGACTGAGAAATATGAAATCCCAAACTGAACCTCTGAACGGATTAAGTACTCAGACTCAGAGGCTCTCTACGTGTATACTTGGTTGTGCTAGGGTGCTAACTCTTGGTCGACCATGCTCTTCTACTTTGACAACTTTATTTTTTTAAATACGGACCCGGATTTTTTATTGCAGTCTTTTTTAGGTTTACTAGCACTTCAAGGGTCTATTATTTAATAATATTCTACATTTTTCGAGAACTTTAGGATATAATTATGCAAAATGGATGTCTGAAATTTGTTGTTATTGTTTCAAAATGTTGAAAATCGTTTAGTAGATTCAGATGAGAAATTAAACTTGTGTCTGACTTAGGTCATGATTTATGCAAAAAGAATCCACTAGACTAACGGACCTCAAAAATTGTATTGTTTTAATAGATCTGTTGATTTGGATGAAAGTAATTGATTCTGGATCAAATTTAGTTACTCAACCATCCCACAAATAGTCCTGATTTGATACTATTCACTTACGTAATATGTAAATAAATATTTATTTGTATATTTTCCAGCTTTCCGGTTGGCTAGCATTAGCTATCCTTTCGGGAGGATCATTTTTAATACTAATTCCGGCTTTGCCGATTCACGCCCAACCACCTGTCCTTGCTGTACTATCTTTATTGCTGTTGCTCCATCTTGCCACCCACCTGGGCGCTGCGTTGGTAGATCCTGCCGAAGCCGCGTTAAGAGAAAGAGAGCCTGTACCAGTACCACAACTTGACAGGTAAGTACTTTCAAGTTTCAATAACAAATATCTGAATTATAAAAGTTGGCCGATGGGTAAGCCATAGCTGTATTCTGTAAGGTACCGAAATGTCAGTTGTCATATGTTAATTTTATAAAGTTCTGATATACACATATGTAGATTCAAAAGTTTTGCATCACCTTCTTCGGATGCGAAGGAATTTTTTTCGCTAACAATTTTTTGTTGGCTTGTTTATCAATGTTTACCATTTCAATATGTTCCATATTTTTTGCAATATACAGATGTTTACAGTTTATTTTTGTAAGATGACATTTTTAGTGCGATCATTTTAACATTCAAGGCATTTGATTTTTACGATTTTAAGTGCAAACATTAATCGTCAAGTCATAAGAGAGATTGACCGTGCAAGAATAGTGGCTTTAGTTGAAGAAGGTCATTCTCAAAGGTTCGTGGCAAACAGAGTTGGCGTTTGGCAAAGTGATGTGTCTCGTGTATGGAACCAGTATCTCCAGACCAATTCTCTTCGTGATAGACCTAGAAGCGGTAGAAGGCGTGTGGGCGTGTTACTAATCAGCGGCAGAACCGCTATATCCACTTAACTATCCGAAGAAACCCGACCATGGCAATACCAGCACTCCAAAGAGATATGAAACATGCGTTGGGAGTTCAAGTATCGAACTCGATATTACGAAGACGAATACTTGCAACAGGTTTGAGGTGTCGCCGACCAATAAGAGTGCCCAGACTACAACCTGAGCACAGAGTTCGCCGACTACAGTGGGCTCAAGAACATGCGGCCTTGCCTGAAGAATTTTGGTGTTTTTTTCCGACGAGACAAGGATTTGTTTGGTACAAGATAGCCATCGAATACGTGTGTGACGGGATCCAACGAGAGTTGTTCAGCTTGCCCATGCTCGCCCCGTGCTGCCCTTCAGAGGAGGAAGTGCTATGTTTTGGGCTGGTATCATGTTAAATGATCGCACAGAATTAATTCATGTGGAGGGAACCATGACTGGTGATAGGTATCTCAGAGAGAGATTCTACATCCTCACGTGAGACTATGGAGCGCAGCTGTTGGCAATTCCTTCGTTTTTATGGACGATAACGCCCGACCTCATCGGACCAGAGCTGTAAATGAGTATCTTGAAACTGAAGGGATCAATCGTTGGAACTGGCCTGCCCTTTCTCCTGATTTGAATCCCATAGAACATGCTTAGGACATGCTTGCCAGGGCAGTGGCAGCACGCAGAAATCCACCCAGGAGTGTACAAGAGCTTGTTCATGCGGCCTAAGAAGAATGGCGAAATATTCCTCAACAGAATATCAATAATTTGGTAAACAGCATGGGCAGGCGACTTCAAGCTTTCCTAAATTCTAGAGGTGGAAATATTCTTTATTAAAAGTTCTCATGCAGGTTCTCACTTAACCTTTTCTTTAAAAAGAATCAATTTGTATTTAATTTATTTAATTTCTAAGAATACTTTCTATGTTTAAAGCAAGTTTATTATTGGACAATAAAAATTTTTGACAAATATACACGTTTTTTTTATTGAAACTAATTATTTGATTAATCTCTGATCCATTTATAATGAACACATTTTTTTTTCGGAGATTTAGGGTGATGCAAAACTTTTGACTCTATGTGTATTTATAGCCAGTCTGATTTATTAAAATAGTTTCTTTCTTTTGATGTGGAATTTTCTTAATTTCCAGACAAATAAAAGCGCATTAACTTTTAGAAAGATCTAAAGAACAAACATTTACATTTTAGTGGCACACAAAAGCATACAAATGAAAGCAGCGCTTAAAACGTTTCAAAAGGAAATTGAATTGAATGGAAACTAATATTTGTAGGGATTACAAAAACAAAACTGGCTGTGAGCGTTTTGCTTTTATTTGTTAGTCGACGAATACAAAAAGCTATTACGTATTAATTAGCTTCATTATATGGATAGTAAAACGGATAATTTTTAAACTCGCACATGCACATGTTGAACTTTCACGTTATTTGTAAAGTGACAGTGCAGGTTAAACAATCAACTAGAAAAAGCCATATATTTACTACCGATCACGTGTAACCATAAAGCTCTTACGAGGGATATTTCTGATTGGTACTTACTCATCGCTGGGCTTGTTAAACAGTATAAAAAGATTAAAAATGTGAGCAGTAATAGATTGAATAACAAATATAGAATGAGAACATGAAAGTTGGTTTGGTGCGTAATTTTCCGCATTCAGTACCTATGTTTTACAGTTTTCTACAATAAATTTATAGTTCTGCATTTATTTGTTTTTCCTTCTCCATGTTCATACTCTCTATTACCACTTCGTTGCAGCTATATGAAAGTCTGTTCTTAATTTCTGGGCAAAAGACCATTCCAGAACACGTGACTTTGACAGGTCTGACATATTGAGCTGGAGGGTAACCGAATCGTCTAGTTTGGAGATGAATCTTGAGTGTTTTCGCATGTGTTGTGTAATAGCTAGTATATTAACAAGTTGGTAGTCTTTGTAGAGTCTCGGTTTGATAAAATGATCCGAAATCGAAAAAAAGATACCTAATCTCTTTCTTCTCGCATTCCACATTTAACAGCACTATAAAATAATGGATTTAAGAACTAATTATGTTTCCAATATCAAACAACTTCCAAGCCCTGTATTATATTGACGATTGATAATAAAATTTTACGGCAACAATAACTTTTATAATCAGGAAGTCGATATCTACAATCTAAATGTCAAAACAATCTCACACAAAGTTTAGTATCGCATGGTATTTATTAATTGAATTTTTAATTGAACTTTTCTATTGCTTTCAGGACAAAATACGCTCACGTAATCGAAAGCGGCAACTGTCACTTGTGTCTAATTTTGATCAGCGGTCCTCGAACAAAACATTGCAGTTCTTGCAACAAGTGCGTGGCACGTTTTGACCATCATTGTAAGTGGTTGAACCATTGCGTCGGCGCTAGAAATTACGCTCTTTTTGTAATGTGTGTTTCGACGGCGGTCGCAGCTGCTGCGGTCGTTACGGCATTGGCCGTCGCTCAATTGGTTTTACACCATTCCTCGTGGTATTGGAGTAACCAACAAGAGGAGGGAGATCTAAGCGCTGACAAAAAGGTAAGCATCCAAATTATAACGAAGAACAAACTACCTTTTTGCTTTCATACTAGTATTACCTGATACTACCGCAGCATAGGCAACACTTCATACCGATCTTATGCTAGTTGACATTTCTATATAAGATTATTTTATTTATTTTTCAGGACTCGATTATACCTGATGTAAACTCAACAAATTCCCTACCTCCGTCCTCTCTGCCGTCCAGTGACGCTGCTTTTCTAGCAGTTGTAGCAGCCCTAGGTCTTCTGGCAGCCATTACAGCTGGTCTATTGCTTCATCTATGCTTTTTTCACATTTACATCTCATTTTTGGGTCTCACTACTTATGAATATATTCGAAATCAAAGACAGAACCCAGTTCCTGCTACCAGCCCACCTCAAGAAGAAGAACAGGTATCTTAACTTGATTGCTATATGTTTTAAACTGTTAACTGTTAACCGGAAGTCAGCTAAAGTAAGCCAACTACTATTTCTAGAAAAGGGGGGCTTGCCTGAATGCATTGATGACTCCACCAAAGAATACAACAACTGACAAGAAGCGAAACTTCGGAGAAAGACAAATCTGCGGGAGCCATCTTTTAAATTAATCGTCATATGTCATACGATCACATGTGTGCCTCTTGTTTATGGTCTTTACACACCAAAATTAGATAAGAGATAGACTGTAATTATTTTTTTAAATCATCTATATTGTCAACTAAAACACCACTTTATCCTAAAACATTTATCTCAATGTCATTCGAGTATGTGAGCATTTATTATGGTTCTTATTGTATACCAGAGGTAGCTTCACCTTTAAGGTTATTTATTTTTGTACCTCCAGCATCAAATAATTTTCGCCTGGGTTCACTTCTTGTTGTTGTGTATTCTATGGACTCCACGAACAGCAGTGCATTCTCAGGGTCAGGGCTTGCAAGATTGTATAATTCTTTGTCCACGACTATTTGATAATGTTTACATTTTATATTATGTGTGCTACTTCAAGTATAATGACGTGAATTATTCAAATCCTTCCCAACAATGATCAATTTGAAGAGAAGGGCTAGTACCCAGACGCCCTCTTCTAAAAGAACAAAAATATCATAAAACTACAATTCTGGCTGGATGTCCTATAGGATAGCAGGCCATTGTAAATTACTAACAGAAGTAGAATAAGAACCAAACTAACTAGAAGATGACATGTGTCCTCCACGGCAATATGGCCGATCTGTCAGTGACGTCATTCTGGAATGGTCTACCTGTATATGTGGATAATGTTGGGATAATTAACAGGTCATATGACACGGATAAATAGGATCTATATTGAAGGATTTATATACAAATAAATGGAAACCAGGATTCAAACCCTTCATTTCACAGTCAGTCTTCTAAACTACTATATTCAGTAACCAAGGTAGGATGAGGTAGATAAATTCTCTCCAAACAAAGCTCAGTAAAGGTTCATAATCTATTTTGTTTGCTTTAATTTAGATAACTAGCAACCCGAATCTTCGACATCGACCTATAAACTTGGGTTGCGGAGATCAAAAAACGAAAACCACTTTCTTTACGTGTACCGTTTTGGAAGAGACGTTTTCAAATGGTAATCTAGAACCAACTCCAACGCCACCTAGTACTCCACAAGATTGCCAATTATGTGTTATGTCTAATAACTCTGTAGGTAAGTTGGTTTACCGAAAATTATTGCGAGATATATTATTTATATAAGTTTCACGCTAAATTGTATTTTGGCTTATCAACTGAAATAAACTACATGTACCAAGTAAAAACTGCAAATGTGCACTCTCTATTATAGAGTATTAAATATTAGTCCAGTAAATGAAGGCGAAAAATACCGTCAACATGGGCATCTGGTCCAGCAAGAAATTTTTTTTTCAAATTTGCAGGTGATAGTGGGTACATTTAACCTCCAAAATGTCAGGTTCCTGGAATTTGTGGGAGGGTCGGAAAATGGCTCTAGAGATCCCGAAAATATGTTTTCCGCCGATATCTCCCGAACTACGATCCCTAGAGAATTTTTGTTCCGACAAAAAATGAAGAGCAGTTCATTACCTACAAAAGTTGTCCCCACAGTTTTTTTCGTTACACCAATAGTTTTTGCAAAGATGGTGGTTAAAAAGTTTTCTGAAACTTAAAAACTGACGTTTCTAGTCCTCGGGTAACCGTTGTAACGTCTTCAGTCATAGCTTGATCACAAATAAAACACACGGGCGTACTAGAATCCTCTGCGACTTCCATTTTTCTATAGGAATGAACAATATTTATCAAATCATTAGATGTCATTTCACCCACAACAATATTAATGATCTTAATTAAAAAATGAGACCTCACCGTGTGCTTAAAAAGAAGCTCAAGAATTTTCAATATTTCCCTGTGTTTTTTATCAATAAAAATTTCAAAATTTATTATTTAATAATAACAATAAAATTAATAATGACTTGAATTTCACTTTTTACACTGGAATACTACTAATTTATTCTTGAAAAATCAAGGATGACATAGTGTTTACATGTAAAATTGTCAGTTGTTGACAAACAATGCAGCAGAAAGCATCCACGTGTACACGCACTATAGCAGACGGCGTCGACCACACTATAGATGGGTGGCGTGGCGGCGTGCGAGAATAAAATGAGGCATCCATTACAACAAATTTAGAGACAAATTTGTTTTTAATGCATCAAATAAAATACTTGATACACATAACAAAGGAAAGTTCAGAATGTGACCTTTCATCGGGTATGATGCTTGACCGGGAAGAATTTTACTGTAAAGAGAAAAAACTGCTCGAAAAAACTCAGAAGAATAGCTGTCTTCCCTCAGGAAACTGGAAATTTCCCCGATTTTACTGAAAACCCAGGGGTCTGGGCCAAAAAAAATTATACCATCGGCAAGAGGATATTCTAGCCTTTCTCCCAATATCAATTATAAGCGGGTTTGACAGTTAATCATCGAGAAATTCCCGATAAACCAGAGCGCTCGGGAAAACTCCAGAAATCCACAAAAATCGCCTCTTGGAAAACACATTATTCAAAAAAATACGGGCGAATTATTGATAGCATTGTTTCGGAATGAATAGAGTAGGTACCCACCAAAGAACCATTATCCAATAGGATTGGCTGAAATAACTCTTAATAAAAATAATATGAATAAATCCATGGAAGCATTGAAAACTCTAGCAAAGACGAATTTTGGCCTGGTTTTCCAATGACCCAGGAGCACAAATTGAGTGGATAAAAACACGCCTTAGTAGCCACAGATCCCTTCTTTCACCCGCACTTTGATTCATTAAAAAATATTGATTTTCACGCGAGTTATTAAAAAATTAGTAATTTACTTGGGGACGTCAAGCCCTCAGAGCGTGCTTATATAAGCCGGCCTGGAGCTCAATTTTGGGTCGGCGTTCGGGCCATTTATCTCGAAAACTATCTTATTTTTCGAAAAAATGCTAGGGATCATTTTTGTGGGCAAGGAACTGCTCTTTATTTTTCGTCTGAACAAAAATTCTCCAGTGGTCAAATATTGGCAGATATCGCGGGAAAACGGATTTTCTGGAATTTCAGAGCCATTTTCCCACCTTTCCACAATGGTCAGGTACCTGATATTTTGGGAATTTAATGTGCCTACCATAACCTGCAAATTAAAAAAAAATTGCTCTTGCTGGACCAGTTGCCCATGTTGACACCTTCGTTTACTGGACTATATAGAGTATTAAATAGTATTTAAGTTGGAGCCACATAAGCTCTATGGGATTGAACACGTAGTAGTAGTAGATAGTCATTCATACGTTAAGCAGGGTCCACACTATGCCGGGGTAGACCGGGCAGGCTGACCCGGGCGGCTTTGCCGGGCTAGAAAATGCCGGCCCGGGCCGTGCCGATCCCAAACCGCATAAAGTAGGTACAGATCAAAGGAAGCCGAGCCGAGCCGAACAAAAATATAGAGTAGGGACGTGCCGAGCGGCTTCAGTTACACCTCAATTCTTCAGCAATTGAATCACACAAACATGTTTTCTTGTAAAAGATCCTTTTTGTATAATTATTGTATAATAATTATTTAGCGTGAAACTTGTTATACAAATTTAAATATTTGCCTCTCAGCTCCCGAAATCAGACCAGTTCAACAGAAGAAAGTTAAAAAAAAGTGGAACTGTTGTGTATCAGTGCCAGATAGTCCAGACGATCCCCACAGTCCTTCAGAGCCAAAGTGTCTTATATCATTGTGTAAGCACAAAGCTAAAAGCAAGAATTTGCCTGCTTTGGAAGGGAGACCTCACAGAACGCATGGACATTGGTCGAGTGCTAAATTAAGAATGATATTCAGGGTGCTAGGTAAGTAAACCAGCTTAAATTAAATTTGTATGTATAAAAATGTTCGTTCCAGGTAACTTAGGACACAACAAACGGAATCCTAGCCAACCTGCACAACTAGCTAGAAACAACCAAGTGGTGCCTAATTCTGACCAAATTCACTCCACCCAACCCATCCAAACTATTAACAATCTAGTACCTGTAACCTATCCAGAAGTAACCAGGAGAGCCAATACTCTACCGGCTCTTCCGACGCCTCCCCGACGTAGACTTATAAGCGAGACCGAGCTGGCAAACGCGCTTTCGGTGTTACAACAGCAGCAACAACGCTGCGGACCTAGGAGGTCTCTTTATCGTAGGAAAAGAAGGAGCGTCGTCCATAGACCCAAAACTCCAGCGCTCTCTCCTATTAGAGAAAGTGGACTCTCCAATCCTGCGTCTCCGTCCCGGCAAACTTGCGCCGTATCCACTTTAAGTGGTACTACGGGTAATCGTCCTTTTTAAAGTGTGAGCTAGAGGAAATATTTAAATGGTCAAATTTATTAAGTTTATAAAAAAATCCTCACTTCTAGCTTGCATTTTCTGTTTCAGTTTTTAGTACAGTACAAAATGAGATAAACATAGCCTGTCAGAATGACAACTGACAAGATATACCATAAATCCGATTGCGTTTGCGCAGTAAGAACCTTGGTTTTAATTCTAGAAATTAAGTTAGTAGCTTTCAAAGTCGGGTCTTACGACTTTTAGAAACTATATAGCGTGGCATATACAGTGTGGAAACCACTTATGGAATAAAATTCTTTATGTCATTATTTTAGAAAATTATAAAAAATGCCGAGACACGTCAACTTTTGAATTGAGTTGTGCGTTATATAAACATAAATGTAAATGTACAGGGTGATTCAGGCAACTATGCCATGGTCGGTGTTGTTTTTTTAATGAAACACCCTGTATATTTGCATATTTTTGAAATCCTCTTAATGAACCGATTTCAACAAACTGAATAATGTATGGTCAATTATGAATTATACAGGGTGAAGTTTTTATTTTTACAGTTATTAAACACATACATAAAATACCTGATGTATTTGTTTTTAATACATTAAAATAAATGCTCAAAATGTTATCCACCTAGTTGTTGGCAATAGCACAGTCTCCTATAGAGCTCTTCCTTAACTTTGTTTAAAGTTTGAGGTGAAATATTCCGTATTTCTGTAGTTATCCTGTCTTTGAGGTCTACAATGCTAGTTGGTTGTGTTGCATATACTTTGTTCTTGAGATAACCCCGCAGAAAAAAATCTAACGGCGTAAAGTCTCGCGATCTAGCTGGCCACTCAATAGTACCTCTTCGTCCAATCCATTTATTGGGGAAGATTTCATCTAAATAAGTTCTTACCTTTAAAGCATAATGGGGTGTTGCCCCGTCTTGCTGGAACCAAACATTTTCATTCGGTAAGCTAGGATCTATTGCGTTGGGAATTAAGTTTGCCAACGCATGAATAACTTCATTTCTATTTAAATATTTTTCAGCTGTCAAATTTCCATCTATAAATATAGGACCAATAATATGGTCGCCTATGATACCGGCCCAAACGTTCACCTTTTGAGAGTACTGAGTATGTGTCTCACGCATCCAATTAGGATTCTCTGCTGACCAATATCTACAGTTCTGTCGGTTTACCTCTCCATTCAATGTGAATGTTGATTCGTCAGAAAAAAGAATGGTACCAAGAGCTATCTCATTTCTGTTCAGCTTATTCATCAATCTTTCGCAGAAATCCATTCTACGATCTGGATCGTCTTCTGTTAACTCCTGTACAAAAGTTAATTTGTAGGGATGAAGTTTTTCTTTATGAAGACATCTTAGAACAGTTGTATGACTAACATTATTTTCACGGGCAATTTGACGTGTACTTGAAGTTGGATTCTCTTCGGCACTTAACAAAATATCCACTTTCACATCATCTTCAACGAAGTGTGGTTTTCTTTTCTTTTCAATGAATTGTGCATGAATTTTAGACACAGTACTTTGTGAAATATTAGGCAATTCGGGATACCTGTGATTAAATAAGTTTGCCACTTCAACTTGACTTCTGCAGTTATCCGCGTAACCGATCATCATTAAAATCTCAATTCGGTGAGTCTCAGTTGAATATTTCATTGTTATGTCGACAAGGAAATAGTGTTTGACAAAGATTTTACTTTTTCAGAATAAACTGTCAACACATCAACAACTACAAACAATCCACATTATTTACCGATTTAAAACAATCCACATTAGGTATTTACCGATTTTTTTTTTAGTTTAGATTTTTGATAAATCCATATTTAGCTAATTTAAAAAAGTAAATTTCACCCTGTATAATTCATAATTGATCATACATTATTTAATTTGTTTTAATCGGTTCCTTAAGGATTTCAAACAAATGCAAATATACAGGGTGTTTCATTAAAAAAACACCGACTATGGCATACTTGCGTGAATCACCCTGTACATTTTTATTTATGTTTACATAACGCACAACTCAATTCAAAAGTTGACGTGTCTCGGCATTTTTTATAATTTTCTAAAGTGGTTTCCACACTGTATAATTTAACTTATGACTAAGAATTTTTCATAAACTCACCAATAATAAGTTTCTATATGACAATGTAGTGAACAAAAATTGACCATTCAAATATTTTCAACCAATGCCTTGGTTTATAAAAACCATATCGCTTACTGTGAAGTCTATTCAATAGTATTGCAATTAACAAAGATGGTTGTAGAATCTTGTGAAATTAATTGAACTGGCGGACCAGACAGACGTTGTCCTGTTTTGTCTTACAATATTGAAGAAATTTTGACTATTTTGATTAAAAAATATCTCATTGTTACTTTTTTATAGGAGGAATATATTTCTTGAAATTACAGTATTAAAAAAAATTCCTATGATAAATACCATCCGTTTAGGAGGATTTATTCAATATAAACTAGCGCCACCGATCGTGAGTCAAAGTGAATCTAAGCCATTCAGCTACTTACTCGAACAGGCACTAAAAATTTTATCAAAATCGCCCAATCCGTTTAGGAGCTGTGAACTCGACTACAACACCACCTACCGGGACTATTGTGAATCTGAACCATTCAGTTACTTACTTAAACTCGCACAAAAAATTTTATTGATAAACTTTACACCCTGTACTATATGTTAGAAAATTCTATTGAATAGACCGTTATATATGCGATATTGTAAGTTGTAAGAAATGTTATGTCTATGAAAGATAGTTTCACTCAACTACGTTAAGTCTGAAAGAACTTTAGTTGCAAGAAGTAGGTACGTTTTGGAGCCGAAAAAATGAAGTGAAATTATTATTTCCTTTAATTTTATAACGACATATAATACAAGTTAATAGAGTGGTGGCAAAAATGCAATGGGTGGTGCAAAGAAGTAAAAAGAATATGCAAAGCTAGTGCACTTATAACTATAACTTTACAGTGCATCATCCCTCTGAGTTTACTTAGTATAATCGTACCTCAGTACTTATCTGAAACATTCTTTTTTAATCTCTGTACCATAAAATACAATCTACATATCTATGAAATAATACATTCTTAACTATTCAAAATGAATAATAGTCCAGTAAACGAAGGTGTCAACATGGGCAACTGGTCCAGCAAGAGCAATTTTTTTTTTCAATTTGCAGGTTATGGTAGGCACATTAAATTCCCAAAATGTCAGGTACCTGACCATTGTGGAAGGGTGGGAAAATGGCTCTGAAATTCCAGAAAATCCGTTTTCCCGCAATATCTGCCGAGATTTGACCACTGGAGAATATTTGTTCAGACGAAAAATAAAAAGCAGTTCCTTGCCCACAAAAATTATTCCTAGCATTTTTTCTATTAATTCGATAGTTTTCGAGATAAATGGCCCGAACGCCGACCCAAAATTGAGCTCCAGGCCGGCTTATAGAGAGCACGCTCTGAGGGCATGACGTCCCCAAGTAAATTACTAATTTTTTAATAACTCGCGTGAAAATCAATATTTTTTAATGAATCAAAGTGCGGGTTAAAGAAGGGATCTGTGGCTACTAAGGCGTGTTTTCATCCACTCAATTCGTGCTCCTGGGTCATTGGAAAACCAGGCCAAAATTCGTCTTTGCTAGAGTTTTCAATGCTTCCATGGATTTATTCATATTATTTTTATTAATAGTTATTTCAGCCAATCCTATTGGATAATGGTTCTTTGGGGGGTACTTTATTTATTCCGAAACAATGCTACCAATAATTCGTCCGTATTTTTTTGAATAATGTGTTTTCCAAGAGGCGATTTTTGTGGATTTCTGGAGTTTACCCGAGCGCTCTGGTTTAACGGGAATTTCTCGATGATGTACTGTCAAACCCGCTTATAATTGATATTGGGAGAAAGGTTAGAATATCCTCTTGCCGATGGTATAATTTTTTTTGGCCCAGACCCCTGGGTTTCCAGGAAAATCGGGGAAATTTCCAGTTTTTTGAGGGAAGACAGCTATTCTTCTGAGTTTTTTCGAACAGTTTTTTCTCTTTACAGTAAAATTCTTCCCGATCAAGCATCATACCCGATGAAAGGTCACATTCTGAACTTTCCTTTGATATGTGTATCAAGTATTTTATTTGATGCATTAAAAAGAAATTTGTCTCTAAATTTGTTGTAATGGATGCCTCATTTTATTCTCGCACGCCGCCACGCCACCCATCTATAGTGTGGTGGACGGCGTCTGCTATAGTGCGTGTACCTACACGTGGATGCTTTCTGCTGCATTGTTTGTCAACAACTGACAATTTTACATGTAAACACTATCTCTTTCGTGATTTTTAAAGAATAAATTAGTAGTATTAGTGAAAAAAGTGAAATTCAAGTCATTATTAATTTTATGGTTATTATTAAATAATAAATTTTGAAATTTTTATTGATAAAAAACACAGGGAAATATTGAAAATTCTTGAGCTTCTTTTTTTTTGGAGCACACGGTGAGGTTTCATTTTTTTAATTAAGATCATTAATATTGTTGTGGGTGAAATGACATCTAATGATTTGATAAATATTGTTCATTCCTGTAGAAAAATGGAAGTCGCAGGATTCTAGTACGTCCGTGTGCTTTATTTGTGTTCAAGCTCTGACTGAAGACGTTACAACGGTTACCCGAGGACTAGAAACTAGAAAAGCAGGTCAGGGTCTCAATTTTAAAGAAAGCGATAACTTTTTGACCCCGAGAGTGAGTAAGAGATCGATTATTTTCATGTTTCTTTTCATGGCTTTAATTATTTCGCGGTTGCAAAAATGCAAGGTGGCGCCATCTACCATAGATGCCTGGAGGCCTGAACATAGAAATTGGTGTATTTTCAGGGACCCTCATCCCAGATTTTGGGCTAGAAGCGTCAGTTTTTAAATTTCAGAAAACTGCTAACTTTTCAACCACCATTTTTGCAAAAAATATTGGTGTAACGAAAGAAATTGTAGGGACAACTTTTGTAGGTAATGAACTGCTCTTCATTTTTTGTCTGAACAAAAATTCTCTAGGGATCGTAGTTCGGGAGATATCGGCGGAAAACGAATTCTTGGGATCTCTAGAGCCATTTTCCGACCCTCCCACAAATTTCAGGCAACTGACATTTTGGGGGTTCAATGTACCCACTATTACCAGCAAATTTTAAAAAAAATTCCCTTGCTGGACCAGATGCCCATGTTGACGGTATTTTTCGCCTTCATTTATTGGACTATAAATATAGACATTTATGTCGATCAGTTTTTGACAAAAAAATTACAACCTTTTTCAGTCGTAAATCCATAAACAAAACACTCAGACCGATTCCGATGAAATTATTGAGCTTAAGGAAAAACTGAGGGGTATATAATTATTGTTCTTTTTTACGTACCAAGATTTTATAAAATAGATATTTTTAATGATTCAGATCTTTATAAATATTGCATAGAAAGTTTTAAAATAGTGTTTGAAATTTAAAAACTAGTAAGTATCAAGTAGTTTAAACATATTCATAAACTTGCCAGTACCCTATTAACTATTGTAAAATTTGATATTGTACTTACATGTTTTGTGAAGTGTTACAATATTTATTGACAATTTACTTACACAATAATGATAATAATCTATGAAGAGGGTGACATCTGTTGATGTACTTTAGAACAAGCATATAGCGGATGAACCACAAATATTTGGTTATGGAGTCTTTAACTTTTAATTTAATTATTTAACAAATAATTAAAATAATAAGTATATCATGTTCTTTAAAAAAAAAAGGCATATTTAAACACTTTCATCCTTGATTTATTATTAAAATGTGACTTACCTTAGTTTTAAATCCTGTATAAATCTCTCTATAAATTGTGAGTATATAATAAGAAATAGTAAATATCGTAACACAAGTGAAGAAATAACATTTATTAAAAGTAAAAAAAACAGACATGTTTTTATATATTTGAATAATTTGTTACTTGATCAAATTATTTCAATGTTTTTGTGTGCATTGAATTGTTAATAAAATTATATTTATTACAAACGTTTTTCCTTTATTACCATCATACTATTGTCTCCATTAACACGCAATATTTTCAAAAATGCGTTAAGGCCCGGACACACGTAACCTCACCGTACACGATCAAAGATTTTTGGAAAATAAAGGCAATATTTAACCCGCTGTCACTCGCGTCCCCTATTTTTACACGATCGCTCGCGAGTTAGATTTTATCTAAAGTCGCGTCCACATTATGTCGATCGACAAGGTCGATCCAGTGTGGATGGTCGCCCGACATAATGTGGACGCAGTTTTACAGTAGTCGATTGTCGATCGACACTATTCGCGTGGCTTTACATTTGGTTATTTTATTTATTTTATTTTACTTATTTATTGACCAGTTGAAGTCAAAAAAATATTAATTAAAAAAAAACGCATGTGTGTTATGAGTAAGGCCGTGATAACATTCCTAAAGGCTCGGCCAAAAAACCGCAAGTCGAAAAAAAATATGACCGATTTTTCAAAAATGTTAGATTTTTTCTAACGGTGCGACTGACGGCGGGTTAAAGTGCTCGGTCGTGATACAGTAATACCTATCATTACATAACATGCTGCTCTTCTTCTACAGAGTGAGGACCAGCACAGTACGGCAGTATCTGTGTTGCCTACTTTTTCACCTAGCAACTATAAACATCGAATGCCACGACCTAAAGCAATTTTTCAAGTTCAAGAAATAATGTTTTTCCTTAATTTTGTGTTTTTTTACCCTGGCGGGGTTAGGTTAGGTTCAGTATTTTTTTAATTATTTGTTTGACTTGGCTACATCTAAAAGTATTTTTAAACATCGTTTTTCATTTTGCCCTCTACTGCTGAAATGGTTATAACCATGTATATATATTTTTTGAAGGAGCCGTCCCTTCGCCGGCACCACCTCAGTCTCTTGGGCTTATTGTGGATTCTCCTAACATTCCGTTCCTGTATTAGCTCATACAGGTTCTTTACTGGTTGGTTGTAGAAGTCTTCTTTAGTCATTTGGGGTCTTCCATTTAGTTTTTGCTTCCTGTGGCCCAGCGTCTCACAGTTGCATAATATGTGCACTAACAGTTGCATAATATGTGCAGAGCTGTTTCAGTGTCCTTTTTGCATCTCCTGCATGTGAGGTCTCTGTTATACAGCCCTATTTTGTTCAGGTGCTCCTTTGTGGGAAAGTGTCCCGTAAGAAGTCCCGTTATGGTGCGTAGCTTGTTCCTGCTCATTGAGAGCAGTTCTTTTGCTACTTTTGGTTCTTTTATAAATTGCTTCCCATATGTTTGCATGGGCGTATTCTTCCAGAGTTTTATGGATTGTTCTTTTTCCCACCCTTTTAACCATGACCTAGTGGAGTATCTGGGGATGCCCACAGATGGTTCAGGTCCGTTCATCAGTGTTGACGATCCTGCTCTTGCAAGTACGTCAGCTTTTTCATTGTCAGCGATTCCTTTGTGACCTGGGGCCCATCCAGTGTTACACTGTTCCGAGTCGCCAGTCTTCTAAGTTCTTCGCTGCATTTCCCATACCAGCCGAGATGTTACCTGTATATTAATTTGGGAGCACCTATTTTAAAAAGTGATAGATGATTGAAAATTGAAGCTTTCATTAATACAGAAAATCAATCTCACAAAAGTAAATTTAACCTCTTCAGATAAATTATTCACAATTGTTGAGGAATCTATTTCTATTGCCACATCCCGATGAATACTCATATTGCGGCAGTATGTTTTTATCCAAATTAAATTGTGCACATCTTTTTATTAATTTCCGCTTGAAAGTATAAATATTTTTTTTTGCTTTCTTCTGCAGTTTTTAATTCACCAATATGCAGCCTGGGTCCAGATTTTTGATCGGATCCCCGAGGATATGCCAGAGCATAATTGGTATGGAGGAAGAGGAAGTTCCAAATAAACATTTTATCAATATTACGAAGCCAGAAATCTCCTGCTTTTCATACAAATTGAGAAAAAGGTTATCCAAATTTTGTAAATAAATTCAATATTCATATAAATAAATAAGGTACACGTGTTATATGGCATGAAGCAAAGGGTGGTAAGTTGACTTACAACCCGCCAAGGAAAATAGATACCTTTTTGGTAATTGTGACTTAGGTCTTTCAAAACAGTGTCAAAATGCGTTTTCTACAGTATAGGTAGGAGAAAAAATAAAACACACAAATAGTTTCTCAACATAGTTTACTGTTAAGCACCAAAAAAGCACATTTATAAACATTTATAAAAGACGAAGAAAACATTATATTTATATAAAAAGGTTTAAAAGTAGAATGAAAATGCCCTACACCCTCTCAATAGATAAACTTAAAGACAAAAAAAAATTAAATAAACAACGAATTTTTTTTCAACTCTTATAATAAAGCTCTGTGATATATTTTCAACAATTAAGGCCACCTAACTAAATCATTAAATATGTATATATATTTTATTAAACAAATATTGTAAAAAAGTTATTTTTTTTATAATATGGTTTTGAAAGAACGTCGACAACCTGAGTGAATTGGACTTTCTTTAACCGTAACATATCAGCTGTATGAAAACGTACTTTAAATCACTTGAAGCCTCGTCCTGCAAATTTACAAAATAGTGTACACTGAGAAAACTATCCAACTCAATAAATATATTAAATTCGAACGTAGACTAACTTAAATAAGCATTTTTTTACTCCCAATATTATAATTTGTACTTTTTTGAAACTTTTGTTCCAGAAGGCAACTTTTAATTCTTCATTATAGCGCAATATAAGTTAGGCTATTTTCAAAATAAGAATATGATGGATCTCAGTGTATGCGTGATTCGCAGCAAACATCCACAATTGAGTTTAATCTAATGGCAGTATGACGAAAGCTAGTATGTATTTATTTATAATTTTAATGTGAAGGCGTACATTTGTATCTAAGATTACAGTTACAGTGCTTTTTGGTTTATTGTGGAAATTAGTCCAAAATGGCCAAAAGGACTCTCTTGTAATCTCCAGAAGTATCGCCCTGGAAAGGATAGGAATGTCAGTTAAATACATGCAACGCCACAGTAAATACTTAAGCATAGATACCAAGATTCTTAACAACCAATCTCTAACGAATACAATTTTTTTTCTACCCCTGTATGTGAATTTTTTGTTTTTTGTATATATATATACTCTATAAAAAGATCCGACTCCCCAATTATTTCATCCGCCTAATTCGAGTGTGTTTTAATTTTGCCCGATTTAAACAAAATTAATATTTCATATTCACATCAAATTATCGCCAACGTAATCTTCCAAACTCGTCATGAAGTGGAAAATCTTTGCAATGGATAAAGTTTTGCGATCTACAAAAGACGCGAAGAGATCAATAAAGTAGGATAAATGACAAGTGAAGCGCAAAGAACGAGAAGCGATCAACAGAGACCGCGAAGTAATCAACAAATAACGCTAAGTGAACTACAAAGAAGGCAAAATGATCTACAGAGGAGGCATGTGGTCTAAAAAGGACGCGAAGTGATCTAAATGGAACGCGAAGTGATCTAAAAGGAGCGCGAAGTGCTCTAAAAGGGACGCGAAGTGCTCTAAAAAGGACGCGAAGTGATCTAAAAAGGACGTGAAGTGATCTAAAAAGGATGCGAAGCGATCTAAAAAGGACACGACGCGATAAATAAAGGACACGGAGAGATCTATAAGAGACCAGAAGTGAACTACAATGAAGGCAAAATTATCTACAGGAGGCCAAGTGGTCTGAAAAAGGACGCGAAGTGATCTTAAAAGACGCGAAGTGATCTAAAAGGGACGCGAAGTGATCTAAAAAGA
>CAJUYI010001236.1:0-20547 GCA_910591695.1 Galerucella pusilla
CTTATAAACCATGGAGCATTAGCTATTATACGAAGAGTTTTAGATTGGAACGTTTGCAGTATCTTAATGTTCAATGGCTTGCTGCAGCCCCATAGCTCTATGCCATAGGTCCATATTGGTTTTAGGATGATTTTGTATATTAGAATCTTACTTTCTATTGTTAACTGTGAACCTCTGCCGATTAGCCAGTTCATATCCTGAAGTTTTAACTTAAGTTGCGTTTTTTTAGCTTGTATGTGTTTCTTCTAAGTCAACTTTTGATCCAAGTGTAGTCCGAGATATTTGACTTCCCTTTTCACTGGAATCGGCATATTGCGGTTTTGTGGTAGGCGTGATTTGTGCGAATTTGTCATTGTTGACTTTTACTCTCCACTGATCTAGCCATTCTTGTAGAAGATTTGGTTGGTATTTTAGCTTTTCCGATGCTCTTGTAGGGTCTACATCTGAAGACATTATTGCAGCATCATCTGCGAAGGTAGCGATTAGAGTATCGTCGGTAGTTGGAATATCAGCAGTATACATAAGGTATAGATAGGGGCCAAGGACCCTTCCTTGGGGAACACCTGATTTTATGGGCTGATAATTGGATAAGGAGGCTTGGACTTTGACTTGTATATGCTACGGTTAAAGTATTTACTTGGCAAAACTAGTTGGATAGTATACAAACTATCCAACTGTCTGGTTATTTTGATGAAAAATCATATTTTAACTAAAATAGCTACGAGTAATGGCTGGTTGGTATACCATCCAGCTAGTTTATAAACTATACAAAATTTATCGCTAAAACTCAAACCACAAGGAAATCACACAAATTAGCTAGCATTTTTGGCTAGTTTGTAAGCTATCCACATTAGTTGGATAAAGTGTGAACCTGATATTGGTAGTCATAAATAATAACCAACGAGTTGGTTAGTATGTAAACCAACCAATTCTCTTTGGGTAATTTAGTGGGGTTATGTTTCGTCAAGTGTTGTGTGCTGTGACGGTGTACAGTTGTGTCTCTACCTACAAACTGCTCGCAAGAAATTTAAACCAGCAGTGGGATTACGAATGATCAACTCGAATCGAGTACGCCATTTTAAAACGATAATTGCATTTACGATACTATTACACGTATCGAGTGGACTGTTCGCATCGAGTTTTCGTGATCGCACTGCAGGAACTGTCGGCATGTCCGTGAGAGTACCCATTCCAGATGTAGATCGAAGTCGGTCAGATCATAGAAATATATTGGGCGTCATAATGAGTGTAGAAGATGAATTTTACAGAATTGGAACTGTTCACGGTGTCCTTAAACAGCTTTATTCCCGCAATGAATTTGAAATATGTAAACAACAATTTTTAAAGTTGGAAAATGTCAAGACGGACACCGAAATAACATTACGAAGCGCTGCAGGAAAATTTTCAGTTTCGGGTTCAACCCAAGGATATGTGCGATGTCACTGCAAGAAGAGTTGTGCGAATAAAAAGTGTAAATGTCTTGCGTCTGGATATACGTGCGTAATAGTAAGTGCCACAACAGTGCAACTTGCTCCTACAAATAATACTGTTCTTTGTTTGGTGGTTTTAATGTCCTGACATATTTTATTGTTAGTATTTTGTCACCTGGTATTATTTGAGTTATATTTCTTCTACTTTTCCTGAAGTAATAATAGGTACCTGTAACAATCTTACATTGTACCAATAAAGAAACCATTTTTGACTAAGGATTTGCTACCAATATCAGGTGTGCACTTTATCCAACTAATGTGGATAGTTTACAAACTGGCCAAAAATTATGATTTCCTTGTGGTTTGAGTTTTAGCGATACATTTTGTATAGTTTATAAACTAGCTGGATAGTATACAAACCAGCCATTACTCGTAGCTATTTTAGTGAAAATATGACTTTCCTTCAAAATAACCAGGCAGTTGGATAGTTTGTATACTATCCAACTAGTTTATATAGGTACTAGCCAAGTGAATACTTTAACCGTAACATATATATCTATTAATAGGGGGGTTTGGGTGAAAGGAAAATATGATGAGGTAATTTTTGTTTTATTTCAAACATTAGTCCTTGGTGCCATACTTTGTCGAAAGCCTGTTGGATGTCTAAAAATGCTGAAGCACATGATTCTTTTTGTTCTATTGCTTGCTTTATATTGTTCATTAATCTATGACACTGTTGGATTGTCGAATGTTGTTCTCTGAATCCAAATTGGTGTATTGGAATCAGTTCTTCTTCAGTCATTTGTTATGAACATTTAAAACAGAAAAAACCTTATTTTTTCAGTTTTTTTCATATAGCGTGAAACGTACGGAAGAAATTTCAATGGTATGTATGGATAAATTGTAGATAATTGAAATAAGAACAAAATGAGGGATCGAGCAAGTCAATCGGATAATTAATAACCGAGAAAATCAGGAAAAAACGGAAAACTGGTCATTATTTTGAAAATTCATATCTCTGTTATTTTTCGATGGTTAGTTTTATCGCAATTGCAATTTTAATTTTTTCATACGATAATTTTCAGCGTGTCCGGATGCGTCGTCGATTGTCCGCTTTTATATTTTAACCCGCCGTCACTCGCACCGTTAGAAAAAATCTAACATCTAACATTTTTGAAAAATCGGTCATATTTTTTTTAAACAATGAATAAATAAAAAAATACACGCGAGCGATCGTGTAAAAAATGGGACGCGAGTGACGGCGGGTCAAAATAGTTTAAAAAGTGAAGACGTAGAGCAACAAAACCTATATTTTCGATTTCTATTGGAATTTGAATTATTATTCTGCGATATCTATTTAAAGATAATACTTAAATACTATTATAACGCCTTACATACAGGCTATACGCCACCATAGACATTTAATTATACTTCTAATCTAAGTACAACGGGGTTAGGGATATCTGTACGATATAACCAAACTTTCTGGTCTGAAATTAGCAGGGACAATACCACTTGTAGACCAGTTTAGGTGTATTTTTCAAATTATTATATTAGGTATATTCAACTATTATTCTTCGACATCTATTTATAACACGCTTTACTAAAATAACAACTTTTAACGAAAGCCGTAAGTAGATAATATTAGGTAGATAATATTGAAATTTCCAATTTACATAGTTATTATTCGGGCTTCGCTTGTTGCTTTTCAAAATCATCCCTTGCCAAAAGGATTACATTTTAATACCCTAGATGTATTTTTAGTTTTAAATTTTCTCACACAAAATTACTTTATTAATAAGGCTAGTTCATGGGAACTTTACATGCAGAGCTTCGTCCAGATATTTTTTGAACTCGTCGACAAAAAATAGATACTTGCATTTATCTAACAGGAAGGCTGCATTTTATATTATCCTTTCGATTAATAGCTGAAGCTTCCAATTTTAATATTCACTGTGAATATTGGATTGAAAATTCTGTCCACATTTTCATTAATATCTAATTACATTGAAGTATTTGCTTAATGCTATTTGAAGTATCGTAAAAACTGCGTAAATAAAATATACTCATAAAACTAATTGTTTGCTTTTGGTTGAGTTTGATATCAACATTAGTTATTAAACTATAAAAAAGACATTTCAATAAACTACGCATCAAATTACTACTTCAATTGTATAATGAGAAGTAAATTCTAAAGGCTGAAATCTCTTTATAATTATTACTTTATTAGCAATACTTGATAAAGTCTAGGTTTGGTAATGCTTAGAGATATTTGGACCGCCAGCTTCCTTATGATTTTTTTTAAGTCTTCATTTCTTGAATAGATGAGGCTTTTACTTGATGTAGATCCGTATTAAATTATGAAATCAAACAATTTTATTTTGTTAAATCTACATTATATTTAAAAATTGAATAGATGAGGCTTTTACTTGATGTAGATCCATAGTAAGTTATGAAATCAAACAATTTTATTTTGTAAAATCTACATTGTAATTAAACATAAAGTGACGCGTTTCGCTAACACAGTAGCTTTTTCAAACGAATGGAGGTATAAAGAGAAACTTTCAATTTATACAGTGCCTTAATAGTAAATTATACGGATATTTAACAATAAAATTATATTAACAATTCTCCACTATTAAACCTTTTAACCTAGAAAGATTCCTGTAGGATGGTTCTGAATGATTTTCCAGGTAAACTTGTTAAATACTTTAGTTAATCCCATATTTAGACAAATTCATTTCATTTCCTTGTAAATAGATTTTAATTTTATTGTTAAATATCCGTATAATTTAGTATTAAGGCACTGTAATAATTGAAAGTTTCTCATTATACCTCCATTCGTTTGAAAAAGCTACTGTGTTAGCGAAACGCGTCACTTTAAGTTTAAATATAATGTAGATTTAACAAAATAAAATTGTTTGATTTCATAATTTAGTCTTTATTTCTGTTTATTCCTCTGCTTTTATAGTTGAAAAAATATGTTGAGGAAAATAGCTCCAGCCTATAAAATATTTTTGAGAAGTTGACACATGCCGTATGTTATGATGTTAACTCAATAGAATTAATGATTATTGCCGAACATAAAGCTTTCGGCTATTCCGCTTTCTTTCATTCTTAGTTTTTTCCACACTAGCAACGCACAAAAACTTTCTCTAAAGCCGTAGTGTTAGAGCGACAAAAACATCGAAATCCTAAGAGAAATATCCAGTCATAATCACGGAAAATCTGAAAAATGTGTTATTTAATCTTGAATTATGACTTATTCTACCAACGTACTAAAGGTAAAAAGCTCTTTATCCCAAAAATCTATCTATTGCTGACGTAATTTGAACTTGATTAGATTTTGCCCTATATCCGCTAGGGTGGAGAGGCAGTGGGATTTGACTAAATAGATTGAAGGAGGATTGGCAGCTGGAGAATGGAATTTGAGAGTTTTAATTTAATTGAAAACGAATATAAAGATAGGACACTAGCTGTTGTATGTATAAATACAAGTATTGCATGCCAGGAGACGATCATACATTCAAACCTCGTTCTATATGGAGAATATTTCATAAATTTTCAGTTCTTTAAAACAAGAGAAATTGTTGTATGTAAATATTCCTGAATAAATTCTAAGATATACGCAAGCTGTAGCTGGGGCAAGTCCTCAAAAACGACCAATGAGACGTTATTTCATCTAATAGCTGAATGAAGCAATAATTCATGAATTATACAGTGTTTTCTCACATTGTACAAGCTCTAATAATGTAATTTAATAGTTGCAAACTTTCTCATGCTTCTCCACTTTGTGATACCTTCTTTCACAGCTTTAGTTCCAAGATCACTTTGTGGATAGTAGAGGTAATATTTTGTTTTGTGAGTTGGTATGTTGGTAACACCCTATAATTGCCCTCAACCTGTTTTGTCCCTAATTCAAGTCTATCTTTTCCATTTTAATTTAAAAAAAAAGGTAGAACGTGTCGCGGGACACACGGTAGGAACTTTAGTTCCTTTTAAGCAAAATTTTTTGAATTAATAAATAAATACACATATTTATATAAGAATTTATTTTACTCTGGATGAAACTTCATTTAACAAAAATATACAGTAGTATTAATTATAAATAAGAAAAAAATCTTATCATTAAGTTGATTGGCACAATAGTTATTTATGATACGTGAAGTTATACTTTTGCGCACGAGCTGCCAAAATGCCAAAATATTATATGAGATAATCCGTACAAATTAACAACAAATACTTAAATCGGAATAAAATGGGTATTTAAGGGGACCTCAGATTTTATAATATTATTTAATACATCTGACGTTATAGATAAACAATTTGTATATTCCTCGGTGGTCGAGTAGTAAGCAAACCAGACTCTCACGCGGTAGGCCCGAGTTCGATTCCCCGTGAAGAGGTTTTTTTTAATTGTTAATTTTATTTTTAAATAGTTATTCTGCTTGATATTAATAACGACAACAGGTAGATGTTTGAAATATTTAGCAGAATATTCATTATTATAGATAATGGTACGGTACCCTTCATGCGGGAGTCCGACTGGCAACATCTACTAATAACAGCATCGTATATTTAAAAAGGGAAACCGTAACATTATACAAATTGGAAATTTTTATTTTCTAGATTTTCTCTTAAGTGGGTCGTAGAAAAAATATGTTGTTCGACTCGTGTGGATTGTCCATATCGCACTTAAATCATTGAGCACTCCGCCTACGGCGTCGTGCTCAAACTTCGTCCTCATGCGATATGGCCATCATATCCACACTAGTTGCACAAACTACTATTTCTATCAAAATATGCCCTTCTACATTCAAAAACAACCTGCCAAATGTCAAAAAAATTTATCCATCCATTTTTAAGTAATCGAATTAAAACATTCAAGTTTTCAAAATTTGAACACCCTGTATTTCGAAAAGTAAATGTGCTAGAGCACTTAATCGTATTGGTCGTATTGAAATAAATTCCGAATGAAATAATTCAAATTGTTTCGAAATGAACGGAATGTCAAAAGTGACATTTATACTTCTCGATCAGTTTAAAATATATTTTGCATTTTGGTGAAATTGTTTTTATGCTATTCATTACTTTTCGACGTGTGAACGGTCAGTAAATCACTTACCGACGTGTTAAACTTAGAAACCAGTAAACACAAACTACCGTCCTGACAACCGATGCTGTAAATAAACAAAAAAGATCAATCGCGCAAAAAAAATTATGGAAATAATAGTAAAAATTTATCCAAACAAATTCAAGTAGATCACCAGCACTGCGAATACCAGCTTTGCATAGAATTTTAACGTAGCATCGGTGGTCCAGTGGTAGAATGCTCGCCTTCCACTCGGGCGGCCCGGGTTCGAATCCCGGCCGAGGCATATGAATCGCTACTTTGTAAACGAGAGAGAGACTCAGGAGAGAGAGTACACGCACGCAAGTAAGGCACATAACGTTGTAACGTAACATAACGTAACGTAACGGTCAGTTCTTTTGCGTCGCGACCCCCGGTCGCTCAAACCTAATTTGACGTAAAGAACTAAAGTTCCAAAAAAATGTGCGGCCGCAGTATTGAAAGATTATTTGTTTAATTACACTTTTCTGTAACAATTGCCATATTTAAGTAAAACTGGTTATCATTAGATGTCATGATAATAGTGTCATACTATTATATCGCCTTACAAATCTCAAAAATACTTTTCAAAGAGTAGAACGATAACTAAGAACACACATCTACTTCTCGGGCTATATGCCCTGCCATACAATGAATCACAGCTTCAAGTTAAATGTGGTTGGGTTATCTTTTTGATACAACCAACCATTCTGTCGTCGAGAAGGGGAAACCAGAGATATGGTGAAACAAGGTTAGGACCGTGACAGACGAGCGTCTTGTGCACGCAAATACGGTGCGGCGATATAACGCCCTGTGTGTAGGAAACACCGTGTACATGCAACAGGTACGCAACGACAACGCAGCGGGCACACAAGGTGCACACGCTTTTACAATGCAGTCCATTCGTATATTGAGACGATGGAAAGACGCACCAAGCTGATGATGTCATATATGGTTTACAAAGACATGAAAATTAGCTGTCATGCTGCATTTTTTTTTTGTTGTTGTGGTAATCCTCTATTGTTGTGTTCCATAATTCTGAATATTGCCTTACGCCGTCAATAAGCAGTTCAACATCGACTACACTGTCCACCTCGCCAACGTTAACGCCGGTACCATGTGCAATCTACAACTGGTTGGAATGGTCTACTGTCTACTGAAAACGTTCAGCGTGCACGCAGCTTTCACAGGTACCTTTATTACTCTATGTATGTATGTTTTTTGGGGTGACATTCACTGAGACCTAAAAGATCTATTGTGCCCCCTTACTTCTACTCAGTTTCTGAGGAGAGTCTCAGAAACTAGTAGTTCCTTCAGTCCTACTTCCCTGAGGAATTTTAGGATGTCTGCAGGCTTCAACTTAGGCAAATGTTCCTCTTCTATCCAGTAATCTCCCAGGTGCTGTGCTCTAGGATTCTGAAGTGCTGTGCAGTTGGGAAGTATGTGGATGGAGGTTTCTTCTTCCATTCCACAAAATCTGCATTCTTCCTCCACTATTTTGAGCTTTTTTAAGTGCCCATTCAGGCGACAATGTCCCGTTAGGATCCCTGTAAAAACTCTTAGCGCAGTTTTACTTTGACTTATGCATTCTTTTGATCTCAACAGGTTGTAGTCACCCAGAAGAGTCTTTGATTGTATAACTCCTACTAGATCTTTTCAATGGTCAGATCTTCTCTTTTTCTCGGCTTTACTTATTTCTTCCAATAATACATTGGGGCTGATTCCGCAAAAGGGTTCAGGCCCCCAGAAAGGTATTTCAGTCCCCCTCTTTGCTAGTTCATCTATGCTGGGGTCCAGTCGGAAGGCGCAACGTGCACACAGCGTACAAGCGTTCCGTGTGGAAGGCTCCATTTAGTACCTTGATCATCCAAGTTTAGTGTGTATTCGCCGCAGAGTGTTTGTGTGCACAAGACACTCGTCTGTCACGGCCAGACCAGGTTTAGCGTTGTCCTGGTTCTAGTACATCATAGTCACAGTTTGATTCCCTTTAACTTGGATACAGAAAGGGATGCTCCTGAGCATGGTGCGGGTGTACAGGGCAGTGGGTGGACTGGCAGCAGTGGTGCTGTCAAGGTTCTACAGGAATGGATGGATGAGGAAATGAAGAGAAGGTGAGATATGTATGAGGGCGCGCTAAAAGGAGCAATTGAGGGCAGGAGAAATTGGGTGGACCGGAAATTCGGGGAGGTGAACTACTTATTGACGCAAGAGCTCACAGGACATGGGTCGAGAGTGGGTTACCTCCACAAGATTGGGAAAAGAGAAACTGGAGTGTGCAAGAGATGTGAAGTGGAGGATGATCTGGAACATGTGTTTAAATGTTGGAAGAACGAAGAAACTCTGAAGAAGTTGGAAAATAAACTGGGAGAGGTGGTGTATTAGGAAAATATGGTGGAGATTATGTTGAGGGGCGTATGAAGATAAGTGGCGTAGTAGACAGCATGATTGGAGAAAAAGAAGGGCTCGAAAGGGTATGTGCGAGGTAGGAGTGATAGAAGGGGGAAGATGACGAGAGTGTGTGAGGAACCGCCGCCCGTCTAGAAGCATGCTAGGGTAGTGATTCCAAGGCGAAAGTAACGGGAGTTTGAGGTGGGTTTGGTTGGAGGCATTCCCGTGGGGATGAGTTTAACACTGTCTGCGTACTGGTTAAGGACCCATTCGAACATTTGAACATGAGTTTCCTATCTCGGCCCGAAAAAAAAAAATTAAATAAATTTGGTTTTGGTTTAATTGTTTTATTCTAAATATTCTTTGTGAAGTCAATAAGTCTACATAATAACGTTCTAGATTTTTGTCAAAGGATTTTGCCAAATTGTATGGGGAACTGTCGAGATAAATATCATTCAGTGTTTATTACTATTCAGTATTATCGACAACCTGTCTTTCGTAAATATTACAAAAAATAATACGCTAGCTGAATGAACTTTATGTCATCTGCACGTTTTAAAAACTACAAAGAATATTGTTACCGACGTTATTTTTTCATAAACCACAAAATTCCGGCTGAAAAGCCGTTTATGTAATGCGATAATCTGCAGCATACACTTTCTGCAGTTAAAAAGAACAGCCGGTCTTTTCAAACAGAGCGAAAACGCTGATAAAAATATGCAGTTAATAAAAAAAGAAATGGTTTGAAATGGCAAATGAATTCACGATTTGAAAAAAGAATCGTACGTATACACAGCTCTTTGTTTACGCATCTCATAAAATACTCGGGAATATTAAAATATCTTCACTAAAAGGGAGTTTAATAATTGTCGTCGGGCAAATTCAGGTAGCAGTATAGGTCCGTAGTGATTTTACTTTTTCTGATCAAAATAAATCAAAGGAAATTTATATTGAAATCTCCACGATGTTCGACGTAAAATATGACTTCGTTTCGTGGACAAACGTACACCATTAAAATTGACTAGAATTTATAACACTAGATGGCGTCTGACTTAAATTACACAAGCCAACAAAAAGAAACGATTCGGGATATTTGAGTTGATTCGATCTATCGAATCTAGCATTCGATTATGAAATGAAACAATTTAATCTGTTAAAATCCACATTATACCGTGTGGAAACCACTTATGGAATAAAATTCTTTATGTCATTATTTTAGAAAATTATAAAAAATGCCAAGACACGTCAACTTTTGAATTGTGTTGTGCGTTATGTAAACATGAATTTAAATGTACAGGGTGATTCACGCAAGTATGCCATAGTCGGTGTTTTTTTTTTGATGAAACACCCTGTATATTTGCATATTTTTGAAATCCTCCTAATGAACCAATTCCAACAAACTAAAAAATGTATGGTCAATTATGAATTATACAGGGTGCAATTTTAAAATTAATAATCTATTACACTTGAAATATTGGTACTTTTTTAAATTAGCTAAATATGGATTTATCAAAAATCTAAACTAACTAATTATTAGACGTATTTGTATATTGAACAAAACCTGCTACGCCCATGAATTTTATCATAAATACCTAAAAATTGCCTAAAAACGCCAATTATTAGACAAAATCGGTAAATAATGTGGATTGTTTTAAATCGGTGAATAATGTGGATCGTTTTCTATTCTGTCAGTTGTTGATGTGTTGACAGTTTATACTGTAAAAGTAAAATCTTTGTCAAACACTCTTTCGTTGTCGACATAACAATGAAATATTGAACTGAGACTCACCGAATTGAGATTGTAATGATGATCGGGTACAGGGATAACTGCAGAAGTCAGGTTGAAGTGGCAAACTTATTTAATCACAGGTATCCCGAATTGTCTAATATTTCAGAAAGTACTGTGTCTAAAATTGATGCACAGTTCAGAGAACTTGGACATGTCAAACCAGTGAAAACAAAACCACACTTCGGTGAAGATGATGTGAAAGTGGATATTTTGTTAAGTGTCGAAGAGAATCCAACTTCAAGTTCACGTCAAATATCCCGTGAAAATAATATTAGTCATACAACTATTCTAAGATGTCTTCATAAAAAAAAAACTTCATCTCTACAAATTAACTTTCGTGCAGGAGTTAACAGAAGACGATCCAGATCCTAGAATGGATTTCTGCGAAAGATTGAGAAATAAGCTGAACAGAAATGAGATAGCTCTTGGTACAATTTTTTTTTCTGACGAATCAACATTCCAACATTCACATTGAATGGAAAGGTAAACCGACAGAGCTGTAAATATTGGTTAGCAGAGAATCCTAATTGGATGCGTAAGACACATACTCAGTACCCTCAAAAGGTGAACGTTTGGCCCGGTATCATAGGCGACCATATTATTGGTCCTCTATTTATAGATGGAAATTTGACAGCTGGAAAATATTTAAATATGCTCAGAAATGAAGTTATTCCTGCGTTGGCAAATTATATCCCAACGCAATAGATCCTAGCTTACCGAATGAAAATGTTTGGTTCCAGCAAGACGGGGCAACACCCCATTATTATTTATTATTATTTAGATGAAATCTTCCCCAATAAATGGATTGGACGAAGAGGTACTATTGAGTGGCCAGCTAGATCGTCAGACCATACGCCGTTACATTTTTTTCTCTGTGGTTATCTCAAGAACAAAGTATATGCAACACAACCGACTAGCATTGTAGGCCTTAAAGAAAGGATAACAACAGAAATACGGAATATTTCACCTCAAACTTTAAACAAAGTTAAGGAGGAGCTCTATAGGGGACTGTGCTATTGCCAACAACTAGGTGGAGAACATTTTGAGCATTTATTTTAATGTATCAAAATCAAATACATCAGGTATTTTATGTATGTGTTTAGTAACTGTAAAAATAAAAATTCCACCCTGTATAATTCATAATTGACCATACATTATTTAGTTCATTGGAATCGATTTATTAAGAGGATTTCAAAAGTATGCAAATATACAGGGTGTTCCATTAAAAAAACACCGACTATGGCATACTAGGCGTGAATCACCCTGTACATTTACATTTATGTTCACATAACGCACAACTCAATCCAAATTTGACGTGTCTCGGCATTATTCATAATTTTCTACAATAATGACATAAAGAATTCCATTCCATAAGTGGTTTCCACACTGTATTAAAATTAAAGTTGTGACGCGTTTCGCTAACACTAGATTTTAACAAATTAAATGGTTTCATTTCATCATTTAATATGAATCTACATCAAGTAAAAGCCTCATCTATTCAATTTTTCTAGTATTTAATGCTAATTCAATGTATTTCTGATTTATTAATGAAATAAATTATGACATTAGTATAAAACACATAGGTAGTATAAATTGAAACGGCCATAACAGGTGAGGTATTCGAAAATAGCCTAAAAATTTAACAAAACTCCTTTCCAGTCGAGAAGTTTACATTTAAACAGCCTCTTCATCATTCCCGAATCATATCCCGCCTCCAACATAAAGAGAACAACCTTTGGAGTTATAAAATTTCTCATAAACTTCTACAAAAGAAGCGAAATTACAGGACCGATATAAGTGAGACGAATAACTTAGGCCTGTCATTTTTCCATAAAATAAATAACTTTTTCAAAAAATAAGCAGATGTAAGGGATACTTTGAACATTAGAGAGATCCAAACAGCTTGTCGGTGCTTTTTGCTGCTTGGGTATACCTAAAATATTGAAATGTTGTTTGCGGAAAACTGATCTGTTGTTGGTCGTAAAACAAGATTTTCTTGGTTGTTTAGATAAAATTCATCTACAAAATACCTCACCAAATTCTGGAATTTAAAAGGTACGTATTTGTTTTTAATTGTTTGTACAAATATGAACATTTTCTTCAACCTGTTCTATCTCAATTACCAAAAAACCTTACCGACAAACTACCAAAAAACATTACCGAAAAACATTACCAAAATACATTACCGAAAAATAGGATCGAAAAACATTACCAAAACATTACCGAAAAGCATTACCAAAAAACATTACCAAAAACATTACCGAAAAACATTACCAAAAAACATTAGTGAAAAGCATTACCGAAAACCATTTAAAAAAACATTACCGAAAATAAACCTGCATTTGAAGCAACAGTTAACGTAATCTATCAGTATCAGTGACCGAATTAAGAGAAAGAATGAATAGAAATATTAATGATTCTGTTTGGGAATAGAAGAAGGACAGGAAGCTTGTGATACGATGTTTATCCGCATCGAAAGATATCGTGTTAGTTATTGACAAAACACCAAGGAACAATCAGCTATTTATTAGAAATTGGACGGTTAAAAGCTACAATAAATGAGGTTATAGATCAAAATGTTTTTTATAGAGTGGAAAACATTGGAAATGGTGAAAAATAGATATACTGCTACTAAAAATATGTGCGATAATTCATTAGATTCGGAATTATGTCTAGGGAAATGTACCGAGGAAGTGTATTATTAAAGTTTCACAATTGTTAATTGTTTTTTTGAAATTCCTTTTTTTTGTAAACTGAGAAAAATGTTAGCCAATAAAAAATTTCAAAAGCTATAAACAAATAAAGACGAAACTAAGGATATTTCGCTTTTGGGCAATATTTCGAGAATTAGTGAGTTTAATAGATTTAAAAAAACGATTCCCAAAGAGGAGAAAATTTCCAATAAAAAAGCCAGAGATCCCGGAACTCCAGCTCCATTATTTATAATTTCAATTCAATGCTGAAAATAGGTCAAGTATTGTTAACTTGCGAACTTTCTGCATTTAAATGTTTATGGATAGTGGTAAGTTTCTACAAAAATATACGACCGTTCGGATTCATTCTTCATGATTATCAGTATTTCTGGAAAAATGACGTTAATAAAAATATCTTCAATGGTTTTAATGTTTTTCTCATTTATTTAAATGAAATTATACAAATAACTATTGATTTATTAATAGAAACACATTGTATTAAATTGGTTTTTTATACACACTTCTCTTAATGACTTAAGTAAACTATCACTCGTTATGATAGTGTTAATTTATTTGTACCACTTGAATATTTCACTACTTAATTTTCCGTTCATTACTTTTGTGAATTGTCTTTTCTATCTAAAAGTCATTTTGGATTAGACAATTTCTTGTGCAATATTTAGTTCAAGTTTTGGAACAATTCAAATTGTTAAGTCTAAAATCAAAAATTGTATTAAAAATTGTCTACCCTGTCAAATTGTAAAAGAAAATAGAACAGGTTCTATTCTCTTAACAATTCCATTCATTGTTTGCGTTTCTGTTTCACGATGAAAATGTTCTATGAAAATGTCATTAATCTTGATAATTTGTGGTTATGTATTAAAATGGTTGAAAAATATGTCTTGGAATAAACGAAAGATTGATATGTTAATCAAGGAAATCTCAAAACATGCTTGTTTGTACAATGTAAAACACTCCTCCTTTGTTTTAAAGTTAATATTCGCTTAGTGACATGAGCAGCCAGCCGTGCAAATTAATAAATATTTCAAATTTTCCGGTTCCAAAAGTAACGAAATTTTTGAAAAGTTATATTTATTTTATCCTCAAATCAAATCACTACGCAGAATCTTGAACTAAATATTGTTCAAAAAATTGGAATAGTCTAAAATAGCTTAAAACAGTTGGCCAATATTCCACACAAGAAATCTATTCCAAATAATGTTCCAAAACTTGGACTAAATATTGCACGAAAAATTGTCTAATCTAAAATGACCTTAACTCTCGTCGCAGGTATTATCTTCTCGAAGCCAGTTTCCAAAAAACGAACTTCTTAAGCTTTGTACAAACCTGAACATTGCGACGAACAACAAGCAGAACCACGAACCGAACGGCAATCAGAACACTAGTTTGGACGGGACTACGAACGCGTTTGCAAATCCTGACCGTTCGACAAACGGTTTGCAGGATAAAAAAGCCGACATAAAACGAAATATGTAGTAGTGCCGCCGAGACGAGAGATTCTCGCCTCTCGTCTCGTCTCGCCCTCTCTCGACGAGATGAGAGACCCATTTTCTCGAGACGAGAGAATTACCCTCTCTCGTCGAGAAATTCTCGTCTCTCTCGATTTCTCTCGAGCAAAAAATGTTTTATTTTTTGAGATTTTTGAAATCTTTCATTCTTCTTTGCAAAAATATAATATATAATGTCTATATTTGGATCAACGGTTTTCGAATTATTCGACTGCAAACCTATTATTATTATGACGTTTTATCGCTGGATGAGATTATGTGTAGTCAAATAACTCGTAACAGGCATACATTTTTGAAATTATCACAATAAAAATGTTTGTGTATTCACTTGTGAAATTGTTTTCACTTCCCTGAGATACGGGTGATTTGTTAAAAACCTCTAAAATTAATTCCTCTCAACTCGAAAGGTTTTAATTTTAGGACAACGTTCTTGAAATAAAATGTTTGTAAACTACCGTTACCTTTTTTTATATCACTTATAAGTCTCTGAGATATCATGGTCAACTTCATGTTTTTAAATACGGACCAAGATTTTTTCATATTAATTTTTGAGTACATAATATTACCTATTACCTCAAACACAATGATGTACGTTTCGACACAAATTATCTGGAAATTTTTTAAAATATCCTTAATAGGCTTATGGCTTTTGTAAATATTATCTTAATTTTTGCTTCAGATAAAATGAAATTGAGGTAGAAAACAGAAAAAATATAATCAACCATAGGCGAGGTACTAAAAATATTTCTAAATATTTCCTGATTATCTATAATTTGTGTTGAAACGTACATCATTGTAGTTGCACACTCAAATGACCACACTGTATAAATGCGAAATAAGAATATGGTGAAAAATGCAGTCTTTTCAAAAATAATATAACGCCAATTTTAATAATTAATTTTTGTCTAAAGATCCAGAAAAAATATTGCAACAGTTAACATAAAATTTACTAATGAACTAAAATAGTATATTACGTAACGTGTGCGGAAAGTGACATTTTTCACACGAGTGGGAAGTATTGTCTCACGAGCGCAGCCAAGTGAGACAATCCCACGAGTGTGAAAAATCACTTTCGCACAAGTTATGTACACTATTTTTCCTACGACCACGCGATATACTTTTACCAAATTAGGCATGTATAATCTTGCTTTTTTATGTAGATGTGAGAGGTTTTACATATGTGTATTTGTAAATACTTTATATGGTTTTGATTACTTACCTTTGAAATTGGCCCAGAAAATTGTGATTTTTATGCAATGGAAAAAAGTACCTTTATAAAAAAGTTAGAATTAATATTTAACTTGTTGCCTACCTGTTGGAGATTGAAAGTATTAACTAGCTATTTTAAGGATTCATTGTTCAAATAATTGAAAACGGATATTTATTGTTTTAATAACATGAAAGTCCAATAAATGTCGATATAAACACATTTTATTTTGGAGAATAAATAAACTGTTGTGTATATTTTTTTAGCGCTTATTAGTATCTTAGACAAGAACCATGAGCTACAACAGTGGGATGGCCGAGCGGTCTAGGCATCCGTGGGCTCGATTTTTGACAAGCAGTAGGGTGGTTCGAGTCCGGGCTCGGTATTTATTTTTTTTATTTTATTTTAAATGAAATAAATAGATTATATTATATTATTATATGGACAAATCAACTTAGGAAATAAGCATTTCACATATACAAATTAATTTGCGGAGTAAAAAGACTAGCATTTCAACATTCAATTTGACAGCTTTTTTATCCGCACACGTACGGATAAGATTTTTTTCCGTACGCGTATGAATAAAGGTCACTTTCCATAGAACTAGTCAGTGCGATATATGTCACTTTCCTATGTGGTCGTAGGAAAAATATATAACAGATAGGTACTTAGATACAAAAAAGGTTGATATAACGATGTATAAAAAGTAACTCCAAGTGAGAAAATAGTAGGTACGAACTTAAATAATAAATGTCACCTCACTTGGGTTTTTAGGAACGAATATAATGCGATGCAAAACTTCCCAGGTTTTTTATTACATCGTCGGGGTATTTTAAATAAAATATCTTATTTTTTTGCTACTTTCTGAATTGACCTTTGACATATTTGATATACAGGGTAGTTCATTAGTGCGACCAATGTCAATATCTCCGGTACTATTAAAGATAGCGGATAGAATCTGAAAATTTAAATAATGCAGGGTGTTCTATTTAAAAAATGGAAATTTTTTACCGTGCTGGTTTTTTGGAGCACCGTTTATAGAGAAAAATAATTCTATAACAGACACCTCTTAACACTTAATAAGCTTCGTCAAACGTTTTCCTGCTATCTTCATTGGTGCAGGAGATATTGACCTTTGTCGCACTAATGGGCTACCCTGTAGTAAATACCAAGCAAAGTTTTAACACATTTGGTGAGGTTCTGTTATATTTGACATATATTGCACACAATTTATGTCAAATATGGTGGAACCTAGCCTCAACGCGTTAAAATTTAGCTTAGTTTTTACTATATTTGGTTCATGAAGCAGTCAGAAGAGCATTGAACAGAAGAGGTGTAGACAGCACAACATCAAAAAGGATGTCGGAACTGCTCACCACAAGAATAGCAGAGACGAGGACGAGCAAAGACATTGTCTCCATCTGCACTACCAGAGGATGCCCACAGGGAGGAGTAGCATCCTCATTAATGTGGAGTCTGACGGTTGACGAACTCCTGTGTGGTTTGACGGATCTCGGAATATCAGGCCAAGGATATGCCGACGATATTGTCATAACAGCCAGGGGGAAATTCGAAAACACCATTTGCGATATTGTACAAAAGGGTCTGAACTATACAAATAGCTGGTGTAGGCAAGTGAGACTAAGCATCAACCCCAATAAAACCATCCTGATAGCCTTCACTAAGAAAAGAAAACTCAACCTCAAAACCATAAAACTTGATGGGAACGAGATTGAATGGAGACAAGAAGTCAAGTATATAGGTTTAACTCTAGACATTAAACTCCTGTGGAACAAACACGAAAAGAAGATCACATACAAGGCAAAAATGGCTATAATGGTGTGCAGAAATCTGGCAGGAAGAAACTGGGGCTGTAACCCAAAAATCCTAAACTGGATGTACACTGCCATAGTGAGACCAATCATCACAAGACTAGCCTGTATATGCATTACAGAAGCAATGAGAACATGCCCAACGGCAGCCATGGAACTTATTCTCAACCTCACCCCTTTACATATGGTGGTGGAAAGTGTTGCAGAAAGAACAAGATACAGACTAAGTAGAGAGGGACTCATTAAAAAAAACCACCTCCTCACTTCTTAGAAATCAGACAACCTGGGACATGCCACAAGACGGTATGATGAAAAAGTATAACTTTTCAAAGAAATTCGTTACGGAAATGAGCAACAAGAAGGAATGGGATCCAAATACCATTACCAGACTTGGAAAAAATGCCATTCAATGGTACACAGACGGCTCAAAAGCAATAGAAGGAACTGGGATAGGATAGGATACATACATACATACTATATTTGGTTTAAATCACGAGAGAAGCGAGACGAGACGAGAGAAGGTCGTCTCTCGTCTCGTCTCGCCCTCTCTCGACGAGACAAGAGACATATTTTGTCTCGTCTGACCAGACGAGACCGAGACAAGGCCTTATCTCGTCTCGCGGTAACACTAGAAATGTGCGCACCGTTTGCTGTTTGGCTCGTCGAAATCAAAAAGTCGGTTCGCTGTTCTGTTTGTTTGTTTGGGTCTGTACAAAGCTTTAGAATTTTTTAGAATGTGCATTCGTCAAAATTAATTATTTGGGGTCAGGCCCGCTTGTGAGCTGGTGACTTCATAACAATTATAACAATGCAATTTGGGATTCTTTTTTTTTAACGAAGAGAAGCTTCTAGTTTTTGAGAACAGAGTTTCCCCAGTTATCAACTTTGGGAGTGTAAGGACCAAATTATTCCCAGGTGATTCGTAAGTTTCACCATGAGTAATAACCGAAACTTCAAGGGAATTGACTCCGCATCTCTCAGGCAGTAAACGGGAATCAGTTTAAACACTTCATATATTAAATTCAACCCGCTAAAGGGGTCCAATAAGAACTCAAATGAAATTTTAACCTCTAAAAATTCCACACATTTCTCTAACAAAGTATGATAATTCAACAGAATAAAATCTACATTAATTTCTTGTTCCCACATACCTAATAATGTAGATCGCGGTATACGGTTTCCACAGAATGGCGCATCACCACAATGCGTTATTTGTAAAATTAAACCGCATTTTACGCCGTTAGTTTCATTTTTACGACGTTATTTAAAATAGAAATTGTGTACAAAATAAGGTCGGATAATTTTAGTCAAATAAACGGTAGAAAAATATTTAAACATAATTCCCCTACGCTTAGGAAAATTGGAATTGGTGTAATTCATCGATTGGGTCAAGGGTTCTTAAATTACGACCTTCCGACCATATACCGGCTAGGGCTGGACGCTTACGGCATCCGGCCTACTACAGTTTACATTTATCACGCCCAGAAGGTTATAATGTGAGTTTATTACACAAATTCGTAATTATATTCTGTTTTCAACGTGGAAATAAAAAAGGCAAGCATAATTAATTTTTTCTAATATAAAATTATGACTAGTTGGTCAATGAGAGTTCTGTGACGCCTTCCATCATTATCATCGATCTAAACTACCACCACCAGAACATCTTCAGCAACTTAAACTTAAACAGATGAATGTTGAATATCTAGGAGTAATCCTAGATAAACAACCCACCTGGAACACCCACTTGGGAAGAGTTATTAATAAAGCCAGATTATCCCTCTGGAATCTTAGAAGGGTATGTGGAAAATGTTGAGGTATGAGCATCAAACAGATTTACTGAGTTTACCAAACAATGGTCAAGCTAATGGTCACGTATGGCTCAGCAGTCTGGTGGACCAAAGGTCTGCAATAGACAGCTTGAGTAAAGCTGTAAGGCTTGGAGCGAACAGTGCTACCGTCTATCAGACTGAAGTAAAAATAAACAGATCCTGGAATGGAGTAGAACAAACCTACGCAATCTGTCGGGACTGCTTACAGGACATTGTTGACTGAACTACCACTTAAATAAGTCTGGTTCAGACCTCGGACTGTCGGTTCTGTAATTTGGAGGATGAAACTGCGGAGTACATACTATGCTCATGCCCAGCTTTGGACAGGGTAAGGTATAGTATATTCGGTTTTACTACCTTAGTACCTGAACTTCGTCAGAAGCACAGGCTTGTGAAGTGAATTGTAATCCCTAGAGACCTAACGAAGGTCGCAGTGGAGGTGGCGAGAAGGCCCCACTCACATAGAATCTAACCTAACCTACTTTAACAAAGTGCAGAACACTCAAAGTGCAGATTGAAGATGAGCTATCTGATGAGTATAGAACTTATATTGGAACTCCACAGTGTGGAGTATTAGGACCTCTTTTATTTCTCCTCTACATAAATGACCTACCCTCAAGTATAACAAATGGACGCGTTTTTATATATGCAGATGACACAACGATTGTAATCGTAGCTGATAGTTTAGATGAATTACTTATACTCGATTTGAAATTGGTTGATAGTAATAAATCATTTTT
>CAJUYI010001236.1:49524-61513 GCA_910591695.1 Galerucella pusilla
AATTTTGGCATTTCATAAAGTAATTATTAGAATCATGCAAAATTTAGATATTCCTGACGACATATTAGCTGCAGCCAACAGTATAAGGTTGAACTTGCTTCCGGATAAATCTAAAATCCATTAGGGGAAAAAATCAGCAGTACTGTGAGTGGCGAAACAAAGAACATGTTCAAGGTGCAGAAGAATCGGTGTTTGTGGCGTATTTCGCGAAATTCTCTGAGGAATATTCTGCTTCATCCTTATGGCCGGAATATTTCATGTTACGAGCTACTTTAGTGCTGAAGGAAAGAGTGAAAGTCAGCATCTACGTTTCATCAAGAAGAAACACGTTGGTATTTACTAGAGAGCAAGTCAAAGAGTTTTTGCGTACTGACGAGGAGTTTTAATTGATGAAAATGGCTTTTTCTTTTGGAATTGGCGGAGCCTGTCGAACCAATGAAGTAGCGATGATGACCACGGAACATGTTGACGTTGTAGAGGACAAACTAATTGTTACTATTCCCGACTCAAAAACCCACAAGAAACGGATCTTCACTGTGGTATTTGACGGCGAAGTCAATGCTGTGTTTTTATTTAAAAAATAGCAATTTTAAGGCCAGTCCATGTTACCCTCCGAGATTGTTTGTATCATATAGAAAATGGAAATATACGGTAGAACCTTGCGACATTCATTTCTTCTTTAAAATACCTACCTCAGCATCTCTCACTGGGTTAGAAGATCTTCGGCATACTTTCTGGAGGAGATATATTATGCCGGGTCCAGACCAAGCAGACAAGACAAAAACATCCATGCTTAGCGACAAAGTGGCGACAAATCGAAAACATTTGTGAGAAATTTCTGCGACAATTTTGTTTTTTTTGCAAATTTGAAAACTTTCAAGTCCCGTCTCAGGTCGATAAAGATCAAAAGGTCTGTGTTTTGTCTGTTTATGTATGTTTGTATTTGACGACAAGTTGTCGGTGCAGTGTGGACGCGTGTGCAAGTCAAAACGAGTTATTAACAAAAAATAGTAATGAAAAAAGTAAGAGATACCTGTACCCATAAGAATGGCTCTCGGCCATATCTCGGGAACCGTTTATAGTAGGTAGAGCTTCGGGAAAAAAAATTTATAACAAAAGTGACCTCGAGAAAAACCTGGAAATTATTTACAGAGTTGTAGGTCCACCGCTAGAGGGCGTATTTGACAGTTAAAATTTTAAGATGCAAAATTTTTCAAAATTTACCCAATTAAGGAGCATATTAAATATTATAATCAGATTCCTCGACAAATTCTGCATATTTTTAATAGGACAAGAGTAAGTCTCTCTTCAAATCAGGGGTGGGTGAGAATGGGAACCTTGTTACGAAAAAACGCCTGTAATTCCGGTTCTGCTTGACCGATTTTAATAAACTTGATGTTGTTTGAAAGAGCTTTTGTTGAACCATTGGAAATTTGTGAATATGAAGCAATCTTATGTATAACATGGATGCTGGAGGGCGCTGTTTTATTTTTTTTATATTGTGTTTTCTCGTAACAATTTTAAATAGAAACATACAAATTGAAGTAGGTCTTTGAAAAGTAGACTAAATTAGTATTAAAACACTGCAAACCGCATGGCGATATCTCTTCTCTATCCTGAGGTATCGTAAGAAACAGGTAAATGGCAAGTTTTGTTCTTCCAACGTCTAGGGCTACGTTCATAAGGTAAGGATAGTTTACTCCGAAGCGTTCATAAATTTACTCTACCAGTATAGAGTATAGTCAAACGTACTCTTATCGTGCGGTTCAAAGGTCACTAACCATATGTATCAAATCAAAAAACACAGAGGTTACCAAAATGTGGGATAACAAATACACCCGGAGAGAAGAAGAAGAAGATTATTTTAACTAACATGAAGATAGCTACATAGACGTACCAAGATATATTGTCACTTTGAATTGTCAAACTGACATTTAAATAAAAACTTCGCTGGTGAAAGACTTTTTAGAATCGCTGAAAACTAAATACACATCCTTCTTTTTCCCGTCAAAATTGCATAAGTCTGTCTTATTTATCTTACGGACTTTATTTGGAAGTTATGATTAAACGCATTAGAAGAAAACGAAAACGGTGAGTATGTCTTTGTTGAGTCGTATGACCCGCACGATAAGAGTGCCTTTGACTATATGCTTATATAAACTTTCAGAAACCTACCCGGAGTAAACTCTGCATACTCTGCTTTTTAATGGAGTATAATATACTCTGACAGTTATGACAGTTTGGTATACAGTAGCGCAGTTCAGATTAGTGCCCAGGTTATTTTTATTGATAATATTATTAATATTCAACTCATCCATGGTTAATTAATTTCTATTTTCGGAATGAAAAATATAACCCCAAATTTATATACACAACATAATGACATTTGATTTGCCTCCGGCCGGTGTAGCCTCTGAACGGTTACTCCGAGTAATCAACAAACATTCTTTTCTAATCACGTGATCATACTCTTCACTACTCACTGGAGTAAGTTTATGAACGTAGCCTAGAAGGCTGGTGAAGTAAGTTGTGCTACATTTTTTCAATTATATTAGAATGTTTTATTTGTTTTCAAGCGATGTGCTCGGCGATGTGTAGTAAATCAAAATAAAATAGCAATAAAAACCGATATTAGCCCAGCAACAACAAATACAGTTTAAAATATGAATTACGATTTGATGACAACTGATGTTTAACAGTTTGTCTCAATTTTGTTTTGTCTATTGACGACAAATTTTGTCGCCAGTTTGTCGTGTTTTTGTTTCAGAATTGTGTTTTCGTTTTGTCTGCTTGGTCTTGGCATAAGACCTACAAGAACGAATATCTTTGTAGCCATTTCCATTCGAACATTTCAGTTTATCTCTCTCTATTTCATACATCTATTGACGACCATATTTTTCATGGTATTGACACATTATTATTGCATGTGCATTGGAATTATGAAACGTATTTGATGATGCGTATAAAATAATCCATTAGCAGATTATTATTTTCGAGGATTAAAATAATTTTATAGTATCCATGGAGCTTTACTCTCCGTCAATTAGTCGGGCAATTTAATTGCAATACAAATAGAATGAACAGCGAAAAGGAATATAGACAACGACATGGTTGTGGAAATAGTTTAGGGGGAGTAAGTGTGTTTTGCTAGAAATAGGATAATCTTGGAGACATTCCAATTGAGAACTAAAAGGCATAGCAGCCAGAAATTGTCGTTTTCTTTTTGGAGACACTCTGGAGAATTTTTCAGACAACGCTTTGTCTGTATCAAAATGTAGTTAATTTAAAAGAAAAGTACTTAAAATTTCCCAACTAAGTTATGGTAATTTTAGACTTTTATTGTGAAGTTGGAAAATTATGAAAGTTATTACTTGTATTTCCATTGTTTATATGGATTAATGAAGCAAATATTAAATATAGTCCAGTTGGGTTAGCCCAAAAACATGGATGTGAAAGCAGTAGGCGATATATTTGATGAAATCTCTTAAAAATAATGTCGGTATTTTCTCTTTCGTTAGCTTGTTAATCGTTTGCCGAGAATCGTTGATCAAGTTTGTGATTCAATAATAGAGTACACGCATATTTCATATTTTGCTTGGATATTAATTTATAATAGTAAATATGATATCAAAAATTACTAATAATAGGAAATAAACCAGTTTCCATTGAAAATTACTCCCAAATCTCGAAATAAAATTCAAATTTCAATGCACTTTCCGACCACAACCCGAGGATTTCCGAACGCTACCGATGATACGTGTGATGTCATATCTCTTGTGTTTACTTATGTCAATATGGCCGTTATTGCATTAGGTAATGTGTAGTTGTGTGTTTATATTGTATTTTAATCAACTATTAATTGCTTCATCGACGTAAAAATATTATTTAAATGTTTGTTTGAGACCATTACGTGTTTGTGTGTGCTTTTTTTATTTACTTGTTCAGTGACGATTCTTTTATATTTTGTGAGTAAAGATATGGCTAGCGAAGGTTTTGTAAAAGCACAAACTGATAACTCGCTCAAAGTAGACTCATTTATGCTGCTTGAATTTATGAAGTCAAACAGCTGCTTTAATGCAAGGGAAATAAGAGGAGTTGAAGCATTATCGAAAGTACAATTTAAACTATGTTTTATTTATATAATATATACCAACCATACTTCGATGTGTGGTCGTAAAAAAATGATGTTCCTATGGTTGATTCCTAGACATATAGGTACATAATCTTAAACTATTTAAGAAAAAAAATTACCAGCATAGAAGTAGGTACTTACATTAAAATGGTCTTCACAAACAAAAGTAATGCCCTTCTCTTGAGTGTATGTTTGCTTGCACCACCAGGTAAAGTAACAAATATTTTGTCTGGAGTTTTAACAGACGTTGACTTACACACTGGAACAATGCAATACTTGGAAAACAGTTTTTTTTTCGGCTTTATCCATTTTTAAAGCTTTAAGAAACAAATTAGGTCACAAGAACTCAGAGCCTGATACACGAATAAGAACGTAAACAAATGACGTCACACCATGGGGCAGCCATCTTTATGACGTAAAGCGCGTTTTGACGGATTTTCAATTTTTTTTATTTTTAAGGTCGTTTTAAAAGTAAAGTTCTTATTTTTTTGAAAAAAGAGGCATGCAAGGTGTTAGGAGACCTGATAAAGCGTCAATTCCCACCAATAGCAAAATTCATGCTTGTACTCTATTCGGGATTAAATGGTCCGAATTGAACGTTCAAAACGGCAAAAGTTGTGTTTTTCCATGTTCTTTGAGTGGGTTTTTTTCAAATTCCAATTAAAATGAAAAACCGCACAGATATCTTAATGGTTAGGTTACTCACTGCACTCACTGCGGTATATAAGCCTCCACCAATTAAGGAAAATTTATTTAATCAAGATTTAATAACATATTTTGAAAGCCATTTGAATAAAAACATTGAAATATTTACAGGGGACATAAATATTAATATTAGGGATAATACAAATAATAACGTTAATGAATACCTATCTTTAATGGGACGGCATGGATTTGTTCCATATATAACATCTCCAACTCGTAGTTTAGCATGTCTTGATCACATCTTTGTCAGGAAAAAGTTAAAAATAAATACTTTGAACTTGAAATCATTTAGATTAGATACTGATGTAACTGATCATTTGCCAATAATGATAAATATAAACAAAAACAAAAATAATCTAATTCACCAAGACAATGAATCACACTCATATGAATACATTGATTACAAAAAATTGAAACAAAAAATCTCACTAACCAATTGGGAAGAAGTCATTCAGTGTAATTGTGTTAATTTAGCTACGGAATATTTTGTTAAAAGTTTTAACGAAATTATAAAATCATGTACAACGAAACGCATAATAAAAAATAACAAACACAAGAAAATTAAAGATTGGATATCAGATGGTCTGATTACTTCTATTAAGCAAAGAGACAAACTTAAAAAACAACTTTTAAAAATTCATAATCCAGAATTGGAAGCAGAATATAAACGTTACCGTAACTATGTCAATAATTTAATAAAAATCCAAAAATTCAAATACTATAAACAGAAAATAGATAAAAACAAAACAGACATTAAAAAAATGTATAAAATAATGGCAGACGCCACAAACGAAAAGAGTAAAAAAAATAAAACAACTCTCAATGTAACAGATAACAACGGTCGTAAGTTTAGTAACGATGTTGAAATGGCTAATTACTGTAATAATTACTTTATTAATGTAGGAACTGAAATGGAGAAGAAAATTGAATATGTACAAAATCCTAGTAATATTAATACTTACTCGAATAAATCAATGTTTCTAAAACCGGTAAATGAAAATGAAGTAATTCAACAAATTTACAATTTAAAAAATAATTCTGCTCCAGGCAAAGACGGAATCCGTGCTGAAATAATCAAGTTTACCCATCTTCACATTGCAAAACCACTAGCTCATATTATCAATCTTGTTTTTACTACAGGGCAAATTCCATCATACTTTAAACAATCAATAGTAACTCCAATACATAAATCTGGGCAAAAAAACAAAATTGAAAATTATCGTCCAATTAGCCTAATAAATAACTTTGCCAAAATATTGGAAAAATGCCTGAAAAACAGATTAACCAACTATTTAAATACTAATAACTTATTATCTGAAAATCAATTTGGTTTTGTGGAAGGAAAAAGTACAACAGATGCAATATACAGTCTTACATCAGAAATAACAAATAATCTCAACAATAACAGAAAAGCAATAGTAGTTTTCATAGACCTTGCGAAGGCATTCGATACAGTACCCCATGAAAAACTTATAAATGTATCAAACCACTATGGAGTGAGAGGTACTGTATTGGAACTTTTCCGGGATTACCTTTCAAATAGAGACCAATTTCTAAGAATTAATGATAGTGTCAGTTTACCACGAAAAATTAAGATTGGGGTGCCACAAGGTACAATACTGGGGCCAATTCTCTTCCTAACATATATAAATTCACTACTTAACATTAACATCGAAGGAAAAATACTATCTTATGCAGATGATACAGCTGTTATATTCTCTGGTGAAAACTGGGAAGAAGTCAAAACACGGGTAAAAAACGGTATGAAGGAGGTAAAAAACTGGCTTCAAACTTTCAAGTTGTCACTGAATATAACTAAGACAAATTACATAGCTTTCTCATTAACACATGCCAACAGACCTATTTATAATAAAATATTAATAGAGGAAAACACACATTTTGAAATAACTTCAGTATCTAAGACTAAATATTTAGGGGTGATAATTGATCAAAATCTCAAATGGACATACCACGTGGACTATCTGACTGGTAAAATTCGAAAATTAATCAGAAAGTTTTACATTTTACGAGAGTTTTTGAGCACTAAATTAATAGTAACGGTCTATAAAACATTGGTAGAGTCACTTATTAGGTATGGTATAATAGTATGGGGAGGAACATACAAAAGTAACATAAAACCAATACAGGTAATACAAAATTACATCCTAAAGGTGATTTTCAACAAAAACAGATTGTATCACACCAGCTTATTATACAATGAGAGTATATGTGATGTGAGTTGTCTTTATATCCTTTTGTCCTGTTATTATTTCCATAAATCAGATAAATTAAAAAAAATTGTAGATCATCGATATTGTACCAGATCAAACAGCAACAAACAGTTGAAAATTCCACGAAGCAATACAACTATGAACATGAAATTTATTGACTACCTAGCACCTAAATTTTATAATTTATTACCCGTTGATATCAGAAATATAAGCAAATTGAATTCATTCAAGAAACAATGTAGAACATATGTTGTTAGAAGCTTGGAAACATTTAAAAACATACTTATTTAATACCTCGAAACAATCGGTGATAAAAAGTAATTCAACTTTTTCATTTTTAAATATTGTCAAAAAATTATACGTTAGATTTTAGTTATTTTAGTTCAATAGTGTCATTATTTTAACCGTAAAAAATATAAGAAAATTTTTTTAATAGGCACATACAGAAGCTCCTCCTTCTAGGTGTCTTTCAAATGGATAGCTTATGCATTACATGCTCATTACATATATAAAATATATAAGAATAAAAAAAAATTATTAGACACATACAGAAGTTTATACTTCTAGGTGCCTCTTAAAAGTATTGCAGGCAATGTATATGTATTGCATGCGCATATTTTATTTATTTATTCGTTTATTCTCAACATATTATTGGATGTATAATACAGATGTTTTATAATTTTGTAAAAATTTTTTGTAATTTTTGTAATTTTTGTAATTTTTGTAATTTTTGTAATTTTTGTAATTTTTGTAATTTTTGTATTTTTTGTAATTTTTGTAATTTTTGTAATTTTTGTAATTTTTGTAATTTATTTTGATGATGATGAATAAACATTTTATCTATAAACTCAGGTAAAATTTGAACCACTTTTTAAAGCTAACGTCTAAGTCAGTTAAACCGAAAAAATTGTTGATTAAATCATTGCATATGATAGGTATAAGTTAAAACATTTTTGTAACCTTAAACAATTTTTTGTAGCATATGTCTTTATTCTAACAATGTCTATTTCTTATACCTATGTTTATATGTTTATAAACAATTAGATTACTCAGCAACTAAATAAGATATCGAAGCCGCGTTTGTTGCATTCAGTTCGTGAATAAATAACGTTTTATGAGAAAAAATAATGATTCAAATAATTGCTTTATAAATTGCATTAGTATTTTGCGTCCGAAAAACAGCTGTTTTGTCAATTTTCTTTCCACTCATTCATCCATGTGGCTGCAGGAAATGTAATTTTCACATTTTGAACCACGGAATTTTATAGAAAATTTCACGCCCATACATATGCACGATAAATTCAATACTTTTCGAGTAAAATTCGAAAACATGTCGAAAAATAGGCAACAGCTTCTCCAATTGCAAACTAAGCTCATGACCAAGCTTTGATCAAATGCAAATTAAATTTTGACAGATTTGCTTTCTCAAATTGTACAAGTTATAAGTAATTTATTAAAGTGAGTGTCAAACTTGGATAGAATAAAACAAAAAGGATGGCTGAAATCTCTATCTGGGTACCGGAACCATTTTGCGAGCGAGACCAGCTCCGATCAAAAGAATGATCAAGGCAGAATGAGAATACACTAAGAGTTTTGACAGGGATTCTAACGGGACATTGTCACCTGAATGGACACCTGAAAACGCTCAAAATAGTGGAAAAAAATGAATTCTGCATAATGGAATGACATTACAAAATGCTATACACAATACCCGAGGACCTCTGCATAGGAGCACATAAATATCATGAATAATTGGAAGACTTCTGCATAGGAGAGGAACCCTTGACCTAGTTGGACACCTCAAGAAGCTCAAACCAATCGAGAAAAAAGAATATTGATTATGTGTAATGGAATGCAAGACACTACAAGTATCAGGCACAATAGTTGGGAGTCTTCTGGATAGAAAAGGAAGACATGTCTAGGCATATGAATATCTTAAAAACTATCTCCTGGTGTACACCACAAAAAGCTCAAAGCAGTGGAAAAGAAAGAATATGGATTCTGTGTAATGGAATGTAATACACTACAAGTACCAGGCACAATACCTGGGGAACCTCTTCATGGGAGAGGAATACAAATGAATATCATAAGACTCATTGATGGCAGCACCAAAGTGACCACTGGTCTCTGGGACTTTCCTCAGTAACTGAGTGGTAGAAGAGGCCACAGTGTAACTTTGAGGTCTTAGTGAAAAACATATACAGTGCTATTCAAAAGTCCCCTCCTCCTCGTATCTTTTGAATGGCTACAATTACATTAATAAAATTTGGAGGGTGAAAATAAAGTGTTGTGAACTTCTCTACGAATGTTAACAGCGTTGCATTTTGTAACATCTCCAGATACACTTCACCACTTAAATTTGAATCTAGGAAAACAGGACCAACTATGTGGTTTCCCAAAATACCTGCCCAAACATTGACTTTTTCTGGAAACTGGGTATGTTGTTCACGAAAGGTGTGAGGATTTGTGTCACTCCAATACCTTACATTTTGTGTATTCACATTTCCATTGAGGCAAAAAGTACTTTCGTCACTAAAACAAATTGTGTTTGTGTAATGTGGGTTTTGACTAATTTTATTTGTCATACATTCACAGAATTCGAGTCTTCGGTCGGGGTCGTCATCCGAAAGGTGGTGCACCATTTTTAACTTGGATGGATGGAATTTATTTTTAGCCAACATTCTCTGTACTGTACTTCACAGATAGACGCAACTTTAGTTGAAGAGGAAGTAGGGTTTACTACCATTTCAGCTACATAATTTTTTTTTTATCACCAAATGTTGGTCGACCAGATCGTTTGGCACCTGTTGCTTCAAACTTGCGAAGAAGCTCCCTCAAATAAGTTCTCGAGATAGGGCGATCTGGGTATCTCTCATAAAATAAACGTTCCGCTTCATGGAGATTCTTTCTAGATTCACCAATTATTAAGATAGCTGCTACTTTGTCGGCTTGAGTACGTACCATTTTGTCCACGTAAACTCTTAAACGTCTCGCTAAACAATAATGAAATTAAATATTTAAGCTATTTAGAAAAACTTTGCAAAGCAACAAATAATATTAAATTAAAAACGTCAATTTTCTTGACAACTAACCAGAAGCGGACTGAAAAATCTACAATATTTATATGTGAAATAATAATTTTGGTATTTATTTAATTTATCCTTCAAAATTGGTTTAAACCCAAACAAAATTAATATGGCTATCTGGCAATGTCAATGCCTTTCAAACGAGATATCACTTGCCATAAGGTCCTATTTGAAATTATTGGCCAGAGTGGCACTGTGCCGTCATCTACTACTATTACGTCACCTGTTACCATTCGTAGAGAAGTTTACAACACTTTATTTCCACCCTCCAAATTTTATTAAGGTAAGTGTAGCCGTTCAAAAGATACGAGGGGGGAGGGGGGAGGGGACTTTTGAATAGCACTGTATACATACATACTGAGAGTCATGTGAAAAATATTTTATAAATATACAGTCTAGTTAGAATTGGTGGTTTACTATCGTCCTTCAACTAATGACCGATTTACAGCAAAAAAAAAGTATACCATGGGTGTGGATATTTATGGTTTGTAATAATGATAATGTTATAATTCCTAGTCAATTTCTATTTTTATGCTAAATGCTCATACCTAAACGATATTAAGATGTTTGTCACGCCGCTACTGATACGTGATGGAATAAAAAAAATGAGGTGGGTGAAGTAGTGGAAGTTGCGTGTAAAAATAGGATAGAGTTGAAAAAGATAGCTAAGCTAGCCAGTACGTTACTGACTAGAATTTGTACATCCATTATATCCTCACAGATCAAATTACAGAGGTCTGAATAAATTAATTAAGCGAGAAAGGAGTTTGGAAAATTTCCAGTTTTTCCATTAGACTTATAATGAGGTTAACAAACTCCACATAAATCCTTTACATGGAGAAAAAAGAGAGTTGATGAGAACTAATTTTATTATTTGTGTCATTATAATCCCTTGTTGTTCCTGCAAATTACCCCGTTGCGGCTTAATTTTATCAAAGCTAGTTAGTCGAGGTATAATGGTTCGAAGAATAGTTCATTTTTCGCAGCGTGAAAGATAAAAAAATTACAGATAAAGTGGAATTGTCATCTTGAAATTTATTAATAGTTATTTATGTACCAAGACAGTAAAGTGATTCTTCATCGGACGAGTTTGAAATTATGAGACGAGCGAAGAGAGGTGAATAACAGGCGAGTCCAATAAAGACACTTTACTGACGTGGTGCATACAAAATTTTATCGCAAACTGCTCGGAATTCAGAATATGAGAAACTGAGGTATATTTCATATCATTTTATTATGACAAAGTAAACAGCACATATAGAACAAATCTACTTATTATTTGTTATATTTAAATGGAAGGTACACCCTGAAGCATTATAAAAGTGAATTCCTGAAGTCAAAGGAGTTCCAACAATAATTTGCTATAAATAAATCGCAAGAAAACTATTATAGTCCAGTAACTGAAGACCTGAAAATATAGGCAAACCTATCAATATATATGTCCAATATTTTTTTTGGCTTGATTTGTAGGTCTTGACAGGTACTTCAAAGGGAGAAAAAGTTCTCTAAGATTGCGCCTTGGCTAAGGGTCCAAAATGGCCCCTAAGCCCCCCAAAAAACGGTTTCCCGCTATTATCTCCCGAAATATGCAATTTGCAGAATTTTTGTTCAGGTAAAAAGTGAAGGTCGTTAAATTATCTACAAAAATGGTCCCTATCATTTTTTCCCAGAATGCAATAGTTTTCGAGATAATCGCATCCAAACGTCCCCTCGCTTACGTGGCTTCACTACCTCTATAAATGCTACCGTCTATAAAATTAACTTGTAAACCGGCGGACAAATTCTTCCATAACTCGGTCAAAAATTAATATTTTTCGATGATTTAAAGTTCATTG